>JAJIBD010027793.1:0-153106 GCA_021461705.1 Cryptotis parvus
TCTTTTCTCTCTCTCTTTCTTTCTTTCTTTCTTTCTTTCTTTCTTTCTTTCTTTCTTTCTTTCTTTCTTTCTTTCTTTCTTTTTCTTTCTTTCTTTCTTTTCTTTCTTTCTTTCTTTCTTTCTTCTTTCTTTCTCTCTCTCTCTCTCTCTCTCTTTCTTTCTTTCTTTCTTTCTTTCTTTCTTTCTTTCTTTCTTTCTTTCTTTCTTTCTTTCTTTCTTTCTTTCTTTCTTTCTTTCTTTTCGTTCTCTCTCTTTCTTTTTCTTTTCTTTCTCTGTCAAGGAACCAGTTTAACACTACCCAGAATCTTAACTTCTGCTGCATCGACCAGTATTTCTGCCCTTCTCTATTTGAGGTTTTTCTTCATCTCTTCTCTGCACGGCTTGGCTTTGTAAGCTTGGACATTATCATATGGTTGCCTGAGGCTCACACCTTACCCTGTTGGCAAATGAGCTCGAGAGCTTTTTGAGGACAAGCATCCTATTGTGGCTTTTTTCTCTTTCTGTGTTTTTCACACAATCATGGAGGTACTGAGCCAGTCGGTTGTATTCTTCATCAATGTCATCAATGATGGCATACTCCCATCTTCAGCAATGGTGCCAAAGATTTCCCAGTTGGTGGTCATTCTGGGAGTTTTCTTCTTAAACTTTGCCGTCTTTTCTCCCTGTTGTGTGAGGTAGAATTTTACATGAAGGAGAATGTGGTCAGATCCTGTTTGGAATTTTGGGATGACAGTGACAGTGTCAGGTAAAACCCCTTGATTGAATATGATCCGGTCAATTTCATTGTGAAACTGTCCACCAGGACATTCCATGTCTAACATTTAGATTCAGCCTTCTGAACTGTGAGTTTCCATGAATGTTCTTGGTGGACATGATGAACTCAGATAGTCTCTCACCTTGTTCATTCCATTGTAGGCCATGGGTCCCCAAGTGGAGTTCTTTTCCAATCTTCTCCATCCTATCTTGGCATTAAAATCACCTACTATGTTCTTGTGCTCCTCATGGTATTGCAGGTGTGGCGGCAGTGTGCCTGGCTGCGCCAACAGGTGGCATACAGGAGATAGGCTTGTCTACACCCAGAGCTCTGCCTTGTGGGCCCTGGATGGTTGATAGTCAACATAGAAAAACACTGGGCCCCCTGGGATGAACCCAGAGCCACAGCAGAACCTGGCAAGCTACCCATTCTCAATGAATCGAGCCATTACTGGCACCCGCTCGAGCAAATCAGTGGTCAATGTGAAGAAAAATAAATGTAAGTGATGATGTTCTTGTAGAAAGTGTGATTGTGTTTATAGAACTCCATTCCATGTAGAATTTCTCAATTTTTCTTCCTTTAATGTGTATTTTTTGTGCATAAACAACAAAGATAGAAACTGCTGGCAATGGGCCACGTCTCTTCAAGTGTAATCATTCTATCCACTATGTTAGGCATTCAAATGAATCAGTGCTCACAGCCAGGTTTGTGTTGACAAGGACACCAACTCCACTAATGCCTCTTTCATGTATGTTCCGAGGAAAAGTTTTTCTCTGGTGTCAGAAATGGCGTTATGTTATTGACACCTTTTAGTCTCAATCAGACCAATGATGTCATATATGATCTTTTTCACTTGCACTATCAGGTCCTCTATATATGCATATACAGTGAAAATATAGGGATTAAGACACTTGTCTCACTTGCTGTCTACACAAGTTCTATATCCCAAGGACTATATATGGACCATGGGTACCACTAGGAGCATTTCCTGAGAGTAGAGACAAGATTAAGTCTTGAACACTTGCAGGTGTGGCTAAAATGAAGAAAACAAATTTCTTTTTCATCACATCACTGCCAGCATTTATTATTTCTGATGTTTTGGAACTAGTTCAATATATATGATTCACAGTGTGTGATATACTATCACAATGTAAGTTTGATTTGGGCTTCCCTTGTAAAAAGTCATGATAAACATTTTTCCAACTTCCAGCTGACCCTCATTGTGTCTTCTTTATGAAGTGTCTGTCTTCTCTCCCGCTTTTTTAATAGGGACTTTTATTACTGTTAAACTTAGAGAATGGTTTATAAAACTTGGCCTTTTGTCTGATATGCAGTGAACAAATATTTCCTCTCAGTCAGTATGGGGTTTTTATTTTAGGACTCATTTTTCACAATTTTTGCATATTTTTTTACATTTAGATGTTTGTTCCATTTCTTATGTTTCTGATTTTGTTGTCTTCACCAATATGGTTATATCACTAGACTTCACCAGCATCAAGGTGAAGGATCTTGTCTATATTTCTTTTGATAAATTTATGAAGAGAGTTTTGTTAGTGAGCTCTTTAAATTATTTTGAATTTACCTTTTTATGTATAGTGTGAGAAAGTGATGTAATTTTTTTTGCATCTGTCTAACCAGTTTTTCCTAGCACCATTTGTTGAAGAAGCTTTCCTCGCCTCCACAGCTTACTTTGCTCCTTTGCTATAAATTAAATGTCCATATTTTAGGATTAATTCAGTGCTCTCAATTCTGCTTCACTGATCTGAGAGTCATCTTTGTACCAGAAACATGCAGTTTTGATTACCATAGATTTGTGTCGAAGATTACAATCTAAGTCTTGAAATCTAATGTTTCCTATTTTTTATTCTTACAATTGCCTTGGTTACTAGAGACGTTTTATGATTCCAGGTGATTTTTAGAAATATTCATTCTATGTACTTAAAGAACACTAGGGGTGGGGAGCAGAGCGATAGCAGAGCAGGTAAGGCGTAGGACTTGCACACAGACGACCTGAGTTTGATCCTTGGCATCCCATATGGCCCCTCGAGCACCGCCAGGAGTAATTCCTGAGTGCATGGCTAAGTTTGATCCTTGGCATCCCATATGGCCCCTGGAGCACTGCCAGGAGTAATTCCTGAGTGCATGGCTGAGTGTGATCCTTGGCATTCCAGATGGTCCCTCAAGCACCGCCAGGAGTAATTCCTGAGTGCATGGCCAGGAGTAACCCCTGAGCATTGTCAGGTGTGACCCAAAAAGCAAAAAAAAAAAAAGAGAGAGAAAAAAGAACACTATGGGAATTGTGATGGGGACAGTAGTGCAACTATAATTACTTTAGGTTATATAATCATGTTAGTGAAACTGATACTTCAAGTAAGTCCACCAATGAGGAATATGTTTTCATTATCTTGTGTCTTCTTTTTCAGAAGAAAATTTTTATTTTCACTAAATAGGTCTTTCATTTCCTTTGTTAGATTGCAAATAATAATTTGACGTACTTCATTTTTTAATATTACAAGTACTGATCCTAATTAGAAAGCTTCCTATAATTAATACAAATAAAGACTAGAAAATATGAAAATTTTCTATGACTAGAGTATGAAAATTACTAATATGGAACATACCAAGTTACTTTCATTGGTAGAAAGCTCTAAGTCACTTAGTATGTTTGGAACACAGAATAAAGGAAGATGAATATGTTTTTTTTCTCCACAAACTTTTATTGGGGAGTTGAGAGGGGCAACACACTTCATAATCATTTAAAAGTAGCTTGAGATGAAAAAACAATTAAACAAACTAAAATAATAAAAGAGGCCAGAAATACAGTACAGTGGTTAGGGCATTTGCCTTGCACTTAGCCAATAGAAGTTCAATTGCTGCCATCCCATACTGTTCCTCCAGCACTGCCAAAAGTCATTCCTAAGTGGAGAGCTAGGAATAACCTCAAGCATAGCCAGGTGTGAAGGAAAAAGTAAAAAAAAAAAAAAAAAAACAAAAGTAGCCCGAGAGTGGTGGAATTGCAGGTGACTTTGCATCATTAGCCTCCATTTTTCATGTTCTGCCAGTATCATTTTCTTTTCAAACAAATTAAAATTTGATCAACTGATTTGTGATATTAATTTTGTTTAAATGCCATTCATTTGTTTGTAAATAATGTTGATTAATATACTGTAACTATTAATAGAGCAATAGATCTTTTATTAATTAGTTGCACATGTATTATATTTCTCATATTCTTTTTTTTTCAATCGACAGTTTTTTTTTAATTTTTTTTTTTTTTTTAAATTTTTTTATTTTTACAATTACAAAGATATACAATTAAAAAGTTCATATTTGGGTTTTGGTCATACAGTGTAGCAGCACCCATCCCGCCACCAGTGCCCATCTCCCACCACCAACGTCCCGGTTCCCTCCCCCCTCCCCCAGCCCTCCTCCATGGCAGGTTCTTTATTTCTTTCCATTTCTCTATCTTTCTCTTTTCCTTCCTCTCCAGACTATGGATTACAGAACATACATTAAAGGGTTGTCATGTGTATCCTTTTGCCTCTATTTAATGCTCAGTTCTAGGTTGGCATTAGTACCCTCACAATTGTTAGCACACTGTTCCATTTTCTGTCTTACCTAGCCTCTGACTCCCACACGTTTGTGATAATTTCCACCTTTGACAAGACCTCCTGATGTATGTTTCACTTGACCTTGGATATTGGTATCATAATATGTACCTATATATTTATGTTATGCAGATAAATGCAGTCATTCTGTAACTGTCTCTCTAGCGATAGCCCAGCGGGTAGGGGCGTTTGCCTTGCTGTGCCGCCTAAGCCGGCCAGGGTTCGATCCCGGCATCCCATATGGTCCCCAAGCACCGCCAGGAGTAATTCCTGAGTGCAGAGCCAGGAGTAACCCCTGAGCATAGCCGGGTGTGACCCAAAAACAAAAACAAAAAAAAAAAAAAAAAAAGTTGGGGAAAGTGAAACCTCCCATCTTCTCATATTCTTTTTATGGGGGAATAATTTCCTGAATGGGAATGATAGTGAATAACTTATTTATTGCAATAAATTTACATATAGTACAGACATTTTATTTTCAATATATTTTTTGAAAATACTTTTAGAACACACTTTCTCTTAACAGCTAATACGTTTCATGTTTCATCATATGCATTTATCTTCCTTCTGATGGCAATGTAATGCAATATGCTATTAATATTCACATGCAAAGAAAAAAGAAAAAATACATTTTAAGGGGTTCATAAGCCCCTTAAAAACTTCTGAATTTCAGGGCCAGAGCAATGACACAGTGTTGAGGTTGTTTGCCTTGCATGGGGCTGACCGGGTTTGATCCCTGGCATCCCATATGGTCCCCCGAGTAATTCCTGAGAAAAGAGCCAAGAGTAACCCCTGAGCATCCCGGGTGTGAACCAAAAAGGCAAATAATAATAATAAAGATTTCTGAATTCCCTGACTTTGTAATTTTTGTAATGAAATTTGACATCTTATTGCAGATGTAAAAGATGTGGTATATGGTATATAAGAAAATGAGAGTGACAGAGTGAAAAGTATATTAGGCACAACAATATGCTTGTCTTATACTTGTATATACCTAAAATCAATGATGAGATATGCCAATTTTATGATTAGCACTTTGATATATTAAATAAGCATTTCTGCAGGTCTACTTGAAACACAATGATAGGGAAGAAATATGATAAACTGTCCTTTTCATTTTACTCTTTTCTTTTAGACCCAATTTATCAATTTGCTTAATTGATATACAAGAATTTAATATATTTATTATTTAGTTATAAATTCATTATGCATTATAGTACCTTTATAATATCAGGTAGTATATATTATATGTTTCTCCTTTAGCCAATATGGAAATATGAATAATTACCTCACAACTTTACTCCAGCTGAAAGTGGCTTCTTTCTTCCATGGAATCACATTCTGACCATCTAAATGACATTATGGTTAAGAAACACTTTTCCACAAAAAACTTTGTAAATTAAATATCCTGATATGGGCAGTTCTGAGCTAGTGTCTATGAATTTGATTATTTATGTGTGTACATAAGTAAATTACCAGAATCTAAGAAAGTTAGATGCATTCAATTCTTGGACAATAAAAAAATAAAGGAAAAGAAAAGAATTTGAAGCATATTTTAGTGCCAAAATGCAAAAAGAAAAGGAAAGTGTTTGCTGTTTTTGTAAAAGGCAATGAAAATAGGTGGATCACCAAGAGAAGTTGTTTTGAATGATTCATGTAATACATTAAAATGTAAAAAGTTCAATGTTAATTTATTTTCTAATTAATATCTACTTTTGTTTTAAATTTTGGGTCAGTAAGTTACTTAAGTCTCTAGATTGTCAAATCACCCATAAATTAATTCAAATCAAAGCTGTAACTTTTATATATTGTCTCTCAATTTTTTTTTACTTTTAAATATGTCAAAATAACTAAAAGGGAGAGTAGAAAAATTAGTGTAAAAATACCTTTACAGATTTAAAGCAGCTTTAAATCTGTTAATAAAATCTGTTTCAGTTTCTGATTGCAACCATTCATTCTGTGTGAGATGAGAATGTCATTATGAAGCAGATTCTGGGTGAGAAAGGTGCATAGTTGATGTATGTGCTTGCTTATTTATGGCAAATGGAAACAACTAAGTCATCTGGAATGTTTTGCAGCTGCTCAAAAGCTGTGACCTTTTATGGCAGCAACTTGCTCTAAAGCAGGAGTAAATTTCTGACCAGTAACACAAAATCATACACATTCCAAGAAGTAGAATTGTTTGTTTTTCTACCTGTCAGGTTAGATTTCTCGGTCAACTCAAAAGAATCCACATGTGCCTTGAAGCAATAAAACAATTGAAACTTCTAACCTGTGATTGAACTCCACAGGACAAAGAGAAAAAGATAAGGTGGTTAAGGTGGTGGTGACTGAAGAAAAACAAAGGGCATTGAACTACTGTGATTCCAATTCAAGCTCAGAAGCAAGAAGGAACATTTCAGCCATAGTTTACAGGTTAAGTTGCATTACAGTTTAGCACATCGAAACTGCTTAGGCATAAAAACAAACATATGCACCACCAAGCATATCATCTTTTAATTCAATTACAATTATTGTTTCTCAGATAAAAAATGTTAAAAAAGCATTTTCACATATTCACTTCTCATCAAATCTCTGCTCAAGTCCTTCTTAGAATTTCTATAACAATATTTCTTAATTTACCATTTTGAATTTAGAAAATTAGCTCCTTACAAAATCTTATAATCTATGCATATTTGTTTTCAGTAGCTAATATAAGAAATTAGCACAAATATGAGCATTTTATATAATCTATGAATATTAACCAATATTCATAAAATTGTTGTCTTACAAAACTGAAGGTGATGAGTATAATATAAGTCATATTGGCTAAATCAAGCCTGGGCCGTGTGCCTTCCTTCTTATGTCTGTAGAGAATTTATTTCTTGTCTCATTTTCAAAAGCCATTCACATTTGTGTGCACTTGATACTTGTTCATCTTTAAAAACCAAAAAAGGTCAAATAGATGCAACCTTTTGCTTCTATGTCTCATCTCCTCTCTAAACTTGGATCATCTGTATCAACTTTCACTTGTAAATAAACTCGTGATTACATTTGTATCAACTGATAACTTGGATCAACTCTGCATGACAGAATTGTTAACAATTACAACCCCTAAATCTCTTCTTCAGACAAAGTCATAGTTTGTAGATTTAGACTATTAACGCTATTGAGTGTACATTATTTTGCATTTGGAATATTGGATTTCCAAAGGCACACACATACACACATATGCTTTATATATGTATACATATATTTATATATATTGCATACATATGTGTGTATATATACAATATATATATGTGCATGTTATATATAAATATAAATGTACATACATACATACATACATACATATATAGGAATTGGTCTACTTGGAAGGGGTCACACAGGCATTTTCCAAATGTTCAGTGAGCTCTTTTTCCAACACATGTGCTCATATTTTGAAACACCTAGCTCAGCATAAAACAAAAACAAAACTAAATTATTGGCTTTCCTTTGGTCCATTTGCCAGATCTCAATCAGGAAGTAATTTTTCATTATAATGACCCATAAGAAAATAGTTTTAGAAAGAGTTACTATGCAGTTAGACCCATTTTACTTTAGGATTTCAACCATAAAAATTCTCTGCTTGTATGTTATCAGTTTGGCCTTTTCCTACTAATCTGTGTCATGCTAATTTGTTTGATAGTAAAATCTCTAGATTCAGAAGATCAAGAGGGATTGTGAGGTTGTGGGAAGGTGTAAGGAAGTACTGTTGCAGGACACCTAAAAGCCTAAAAGCCTCTGCATCTGCCCTAGATTGCCTCCTGCAGGTCACTTCGTAGATAGGGGGGTAGTTTAAATGTGGCAGTTTATCTGACCATGTATTCTGTACTGAATGGTATAAATATTCTCTCATGCTACCACAATCATCGTGGGACTAGCTTTTACCAGCATATTTGCCTGGCCACGTTGGATCTCTAAGTAATTAGACCAGAGAGAAATGCTGTTTGCCTCCAAGCAAGCAAGCATGACTCCCCTGATAACTCAAAGGCAACTAAAATACAAAACTACTGTGAAGTAGTCAAGACACTTGTGAAGGCTTGGAGAACTATTTAACTGGCATTAGTATTAGTCTTTGGTACAGAGACATGCCATCTCAGAAACCCCCTCTCTACCCTATAAAGCCATTTCCAGGCAGATCTTGGCTCAAAACATTAGCATATAAAAGGGCTAGGTGAGGTGTTGGGAGAAATTACCTAAGGGCTTTTGACCCTTCTTGCTTCCCATAATAGTGGGAGGTCTGAGTTGCAGGGGTGTAAAACCAGCCTGCTTCCTCTCTCTCTCTCTCTCTCTCTCTCTCTCTCTCTCTCTCTCTGTCTCTCTCTCTTTTGGGCTCTCTTTTGCTTTTGGGGCTTGCACCCTTCTTGGAAGTCTTGTCTTTGTCTCCTCTCTACAGGGCATGTGGTGGCTGCCATCTTGGCCTACACGTGTTTGGGGTTCTAGCCAGGAATCCTAAGTACCGGTTTTTCCTATTGCTGATTTTTATGCCTGAACCTGTGTTAAGTAAAGCCTTTTAAAACTGCATCGGATTCCTGAGTCTTCATTCATTCCCTGCCGGCTTAGGAGGAGAAAGGGAACTTGCTTCTAGGCACTGTCGGGGACCCCGGAGGAGTTGCCCAACAAAGTACTATGGCCCAATCTCTGTCAGTATCTGTACCTGAAAGTTTCATGTACAGGCATAAGGATATCTATTAATCATATTTTCCATAATTTTCCAAATTAAATTAATGTATTCAGAATATCAGGGAGAGTTATTTTATTTCTAAAAAAAGCTGACTTTTCTATGGAACACTTTTCTCACTTCAAGGGAAATTGATAGAAGCAGACAGATGAAATGAATCATGACTAAATTTGATAGTAATCTGTTAATCGAGACATAGACTGTTTTGAGGAGTTTAGAGTTGGATGATATTTGGTGATGCTCAGGCTTAGTCTGGTTTCTGAGCTGAGGGACAACAGGCAGTTCTCAAGGGACCATATGATATGCCTGGTATCTAACTGAGGACTACATGCAAGGCATGCACCTTAACCTATCTATTGCCACTCTAATTTCAAGCAATGATTCTTATCCTTATAGAATTTGAATATATGGCTAGTAGATAGATTTAAAAAAATCTCATATCACTTTTTTGGTTTAAGGTCAGGTTAATATTAAAACTGAATATATATGAGTTATTTATATACCGTGAAATTAGAAAATCGTACATTATCCTGTTTGTGTCAAGATCAAAACAGTATGATTACTCATCTACATAATATCCATCTTTACAGAAATTGTAAAATATTTGCTTAAGACAAGAAAATATATGAATAAAGCACATTTTTCAGGACAATAATTTTTTGAATGCTGCATTTTAAGTAACTTTCAATTTGTTGACACTTTTAAAGTATTGTGGCTACAGGTTGATGGAGCTCTCAGATCTTGGTTTTGTATTATGAATAGAAGGTTGCTTCTCTCTTCCCTGTATGTATGCTTATGCTTTACGTATGCTTATGCTAATATAGAAGTTTTTTGTATAGACACATGAAGACAGTTAAGGTGATGTATTTGTGATATAGGAATTAAGTAACTCTGAATTAGTTATTCCTGGGCATCAGGTATATTTCCTACTTTACAAGTTCTGTTGCCTTTATATTGATTCTAATTGTTTAAATCCCAAAATGAGGGTCCCACCATTGAACTGGATGGACTCAGAGCAAGCAGTGAGTAAACTATCCTGGCCTCAACATGGGATCGACTAAATGTTCTGAACAATATCATAGCTACAAGAAAAGTATTGTAACAAAGTCTGTTCTTATCCAAAAATAAGTAATAAATTGATAGGAGCCGGAGGGGGATTAGGACTGCAGGTAGTGTTATATGCCTAGATGTTCCCAGAAGTGATCATCTTATATAAACTCAATCCTGCATGTAGATAAATTTGGTCTCTCTTACTGTGTTTATACAAAATGATTAGAAATATTATTGAAATAATCATTTACCAGCCAAGGATGAGAGAAAACAACATGCTCAGGGTTCTGTTCTATAGGCTCAGGAGCTGGGTTTGGCCCCCCTGGTAGTTTTGCCCTGGTAAGGGGAAAGTTCTCACTTGATTTCAGAATAAAGAGCTTTTACATCCTGGAACTCCTTTCCCCCAACCTTTTGTAAACTATATATCTCAGGCAGATTTTAATTTCATGTGTGGTGTAGGGAGTGAGGTGAAATGAGGAGTGAGTGGAGACAAGCCTTAGATTTTCTAGAACTGGTAGTCATGCTTCTTTGCCCATCAGCTGGAGGGAACAGTTGTCAGGCCCAAACATTGAAAGGGACCCTGCTGTACCTGCAGTATCTGGTGGGGACACTACCCAGACCCAACAAAATATAAGTGAACTTCAATTTTTCATGAAAGTGTATGTTCTATGTATCTTTTTATCATTCTATTTACTAGAGATATGTGTATCTGAAGAAATAATGGAAATATTTAGCAAAATCTTGCATACAATACTGATACATATTTAAATGAATAAATATAAATCATATTTCACTAATACACAATTTAAATTTATGAGCTGCACTCAACTGTGGTTGGGGTTACTCCTGGTTCTGTGCCAATTTTCACTCCAGCAGTGTCTTGTGGGCTGTTTGCTGTTTTGGGATCCAGCCCATATATTGCATCATGCACCACCAATATCTAAATCCCTATAATATCTATCACGCCCTTAGAGAGAAATATTATATGCCTTTAGGCATCTTATTTATTGTGCTATAGCTAGCAAAAAACATTTTTGAAATTCGTGGGTTGAAATATGTGAATGGGGATAAAAATAAATATACTATGAAATTTATGGTGAATAATGTGTCCTCATTATGTTGTATGACAGATTCAGAGATAAAATGAAGTTATATCTACACCTGGTCAATATTAATTGGCTTGGTTTCATTCATCCTTAGTAGCAACTTACTTAATCATTTAAGGAAAAGAATTGACATCTTACAGGAATGTAGATTAATATTAGGATGTGCAATATTACATTAATTAGAAGGCTTATACGAATATATTTCCTCCTGCCAAGTGATTGAATGCTTAAGCACATGTGATCTTTAAAAAATGAGCTATTTGGAACATTTGGGAATTAATAAGAAATTGTAATAAGAAAAAGAACCAATTGGGCATATTGCTGTCATTTAACTTTGATTGCTCTTCCTTCATTTAGAAAAGCAATTTTCAACGAACATGTTGATTATACTGACCTGTAAATAATATTTATAACAACTGTAAATTTTTTCTCAGTATAAGACCATCAAACATAAAACCCAATGTATTAAGGGAGAAAGAAGGAAAGTGCCTGCCATAGAGACAGGCTGGGATGTGGGTGATGGAGGATTGGCAGATGTTACAAGGTCACATTGGTTGTTGGAGACATACACTGTTGAAGAGATGGGTATTGGAACATTTTGTAACTTTAACCCCATCATAAACAATTTTCTAACTGTATGGCATGGTGTCTAAATAAAATAAAAAATAATCTATTGTTTTTTTCCTTTTTATTGTTATTTTACTTTTATTGTAGTGGATTCTCATTGAGCAAATAAATCTACGCTTTATGCCAAATCATCATACACACAAGTGTGTGTGTGTACTCACACAGACACATACACACACATGTGCGCACACACACACACACACGAAACAATCTGCCTCACCTTATCTCTTACCTAGCTATCTCTCATTGTCTAATTTTCCCAAGTTGCTTTCTCCTACAGAGTCACAGAAATTTCAATGCATTTTTATTTTCTGTTTTCTCTGCCTAAAATGATCTCCTTACTTAGTTCCTTATACTGGTGAGACTGAATTTAAATATCACTATGGTGATATTTATCTGTTCTATAGGCAATCACTCTGCTAGTGTTTTGTTTTCTCATAGCACTAACTTACAAACTATTTGAGAGTAGTTGTATATCTTTAACAAACAATTCTACAGAGTCTCCAGTCGGAAACCGATTTGCTGCTAAAATCTGTGCTGGGGTGCAGCTGTGTTTCCCAACAATATTGGGGAGCAGGTCCAGATTCTCTTTAGTGGCATGGAATCGGTGGCTGGCAGACAGACACAAAGACTAGTGAATCCAGCAAAATTCCCAAAGACTTTTACTCACACAAATTCTGTATACAATACAATAACAGGAAAATCCCAAACTTCTAGTTCCTTATCTGGGCCCACTCCACGTGGAGAACTTTGGGTTCTCAGACAAGATTGCCCTTACTGATATAGAAGGGCCCCATGAATGGCTTATGTGAGGCGAAATGGGAGAGAGAGTCACTTTCTCCCTAGCTGTCTCTGCCACCCGGACCCACTGGGCAGACTAAGCACTTAAAGTCTGCAATGAACTCCTGCACAGCATGGGCCTGATCTCCACCAGCCCCACGAGGTGGCCATCAAGCCACAACTGATGTCTGCTTGATCTCTAGGCATGGGAGTTCTTCCCCACCACCCAAGATTTCTCAGGGAGCTGTGGACTCAGGCTTGAGCAAGGAATTGCTCTTTACAGGAAATGAAAGTCACTCCTAGGCTTTACCCAGGGTTTACACGTTTGCTCAGTCCTTGTCTTCCTTGCAGAAAAGAATTTTCAGGAATAGATGAACAGTGAAGTAAAACAGATTTTATTAGAAAGGTTTTGGGATAGGGAAGGAGGAGAAAAAGTGAGAGAGACAGAGAGGGAGAGCGAAAGAGAGAGAGAGTACACATCTCAAGAGGGGAGATGTAAGCAACACATGTGCTTGGGCACCACATGTGCTTGGCCATGGGGGGCTCAAGCAGCACATGGACTCAGGCACCATACGGCACTGTCCTTCGGTCAGGATGGCTTTTATAGATTTATTCCCAAGCTACTTCAGCCTAGGTTAAAGTCCATTGCCAGGACCCTTGCCAAGGGGAGTAGATTTTTGGGAGTGATCTCCTTTGAAATCTCCTTTTCTTGACCTGTTTCTGCTGGATCTTCTGTCCTGAAATGCAACAGGATTAAGGGTTGGGCAGAGAAAGGTTGATCCAGCTTCCTTAAGGCCTATTTAGGGTGAAGGTCTTATCAAATCTTGGTTTCTGGTTCTAAAAGGTAATTCTGGACAGACTTATGGCTAAAATTCATTGCCATGGGGAACCCCTGCCTGCCTGCCTACATCATTAACACATGTTTAGGTCCCTTTAGGCAGAGAGCAAGTCTCCAAAGTGGCCTAAAAGCCCTTCTTCCTTCCACGGATTATTTTATTGTCAGAAGTCCCCCAAAGGCTTCCAGTACAGCCCACAGTGGGCTGGGGTATCTAGAAAGAAAGCCAGGTAAATGACAATATTGAACTACAGATCTTCAGGTGGGCCCTTTAGCTAAAGCTTCACAAAAGCTAGAGCTGACACCCTGAAATAGGAATCTCACTAGCAGAGGGGGAGAGACATTTTAGAACCAAATGCATTTCAGAATATAATTTTTAGAGAATTCCATTGATACTTCTTACCATGAATATACAGCCAGCTGATTCTAGTAAAGTCAAAATCCCCTAATGTCCATAATCTGTCAGAATAATTCACTTTGGCATTTACCTTTAGAATCAGAGACAGGTCAACTTGCCATGAGGTGCACTGGCATGTGTCTTTGAACTAGCAGAACTGATTACATTATGGTTGATCCATGGTGGAGAAGTAAGAACTCTTAGAGTGACCACATGTCTATCCCCCAGGGGACCCAGGGGAAAAGGAGTATTGTACTAGAACAAGCAAGATTCCTATAAAGATATTTTTGCCATATAAAATTATGAAATCTATCCAATTAGTCCCACACTTCCATTGTGTCTTCTCCGGAGATTCCCTAAGGGGAGGGAGCAGCTCTTAACATAAACCAAGTGTAGCAAGAGCCTAGAGCTCAACAAGGTAGTGTCATCCAACAGTCTCCCATACAAAAAAAAAAAAAAACTAACCTTAGTTGTTGCTTCCTAACTTGCTGAGTGGATAGAAAGAGAGTTAGATTCTTCAGTGCAATTATAAATTAAGGGGAAAAACTGAGATAATAGGAATAAAATAGATGAATATTAAAGTACTGGCAATAGTTGTTAGAGAAAATTTTTAGACATAAGCAGTTATGGATAATAAAAACAAACATGCATATGAAAAGTGAAACTATTGGAACAATTTATGTTTTCTTTTTTCTTTATAATAACAGGGTAAATAAAATAATAATAAACACAACTTAAGTATCAAACATAAATCTACCACATTTGAGAGAAAAATGATATAAAATAGAATACCATGCAATGTAAAATGCAAAATTCTATTTATTTTTATACTATATTAAACCAATAGTAACTTTTGTTATACATAAAGAAGAAGCTTACCTTATGATACTTATTAGGAAAAAAAAACTCAATTTTCTGTGAGAGAAACCACAGAAATTTTTCTAAACTTCCTATTTATTTACTCGGTCAAAAGAGAAGAAAAATAAGTAGAAGAAGGAGAAGAGAAGACAGATGAGAAAGAGGAGGAGAAGAGGAGGAGGAGGAAAATGAGTATAATGAACTCTTGCAGGATTCCTTTATAGAAATGAATTAAAATTTTAAAATTAATCTTCAAAATATGAAATGTTCATTGTAAATAATTCACTTTATTATAAAATTAATTTCTAATCATTAAATTAGTCTAAAATAGAAGTTTATCAAGTCATATCAATAATTACTGACTCTAAAACATTCAAACAGTGATTTTTGGCATTATAAATTAAAATTCAAGTCTGTATCTGTTTATTCAGCAATTACTGCAGACAGCAAGTGATTAAAGGAGTAAATTATAACTGCACAAATGAAAGAGCACTTACATTAAGGAGCTACAGTTGTGCTATTCTTTACAAAACATGAAAGATTTTGTTTATATAAATCATATACAATCACTGTATCACTGTCTTCCCGTTCATCATCGATTTGCTCAAGCAGGCACCAGTAACATCTCCATATGACCAGTCTCATGCAGGTAGAGCCCAAGGGCACCTGCTTGCTCCAGGAACATAAAGAGCCTCAAACCATTCCATCAGGTCATGGGAATGAGGTCTATAATTGTTACTGGTATTTGGCATATCAAATACGACACGGGTAGTTTGCCAGGCTCTGCCGTGTGGGTAGCATACTCTAGTAGTCATCTCAAAATCCAGCATTTATTGATGAACTGCGGGGCCACAGGGAGGCTGTTCAAGCTGGGCTGTGATAGGCTGGTCTGCTGGGTGGAGTTCTGATGAGGGGGAAGTCCGGGTGTGAAAATGGAGGCCCTCATGGAGTGGGGGGTCGTCTGGCTTGTTGTGAGGCACTGCTGGGGAGGCAGGCCAGGGCTAGAACCTGCCATCCCTCCCAAGCGCCTCATGAGCAGCTGGGCACAGTGAGAGCCAGTAGCAGCTCTGCCCCATGTCTGTCTCATATACAATATATGTTGTAATTCACAATGGTTCTTAGATCTAGGCAGAAATAAAAGAGATGGCAACTATGTATGTGTGTGTAAGGGAGAGAGAGAGAGAAAGAGAGAGAGAGAGAGAGAGAGAGAGAGAAGACAGAAAAATAGAGACATTTACCTTTTCCAAATTTCCAGGTCAAACTGTAATTTGTATACTGTTGGTCAAACACCTATGGACAATTCTTTAATCTTTGTTACATACTGTTTGCTGACTAGTCTTCAGTGTAAAGATATAAAGTGAAAAATAGAGGGCAGGAAATGTAAAAGGTAAAATGTAAAAGGTTAAAGGTAAGGAAGATTTAGCAAAGCAGAATATTCTATTGAAAATACTGAGAAAAATAAGAAAATTATGTTCAGACAAGATTGTCAGGGCAGAGCAAAATGCCCTTGCACTGAAAAATTTCAAAGTTGTTCATTATTCTTAGGAGTTACGTCATTTTATTTTGCACCACATGAAATGTCTAGAGATTTTTTTCAAGAAAAATGTCATGTGTACTAGCTAGTCAACTGGGATTTAACAAAGACCAACATAAAACAGGGAAAACTCTTAACATGTTTTCAGCCAAAGAGTATACCAGTAAGCATATATTACAAATATGTAATAAGTCTGCCAACATCTTAGCTATGAGAAAAATAAAATACCAGTAGTCATCAAAGTAAGAACATAATTTTGAGTTCTAAAATTTTTACTTCCTGAGGACCAAATGGTATTAGTCCTCTGACCCTTTGACACTTTTAGATTTGCAGAATTAGTTTTCAAGTAGTTTCTCTTTGTAAAAGTAGAATGTCTTTCAGTAGTCTTTCATTATAAAATACTATGATTGAAGCACTAGTTCTAAAACTTCTTAAATACCTGACCTTGGAGAGGTTGTGACATTTTGTTAATGATCTTACTATGTTAAGTTCTTACCTACAATATACAACACTCCACTCTATGATCATACACAAAAAAAGTCATTCAAAATGAGTTAAAGTTTTAGATAATAGGATCTCAGTCATAAAACAGGCAGCAGAAAACAAGAGCCTGAGGATCTTCACTGTTGACCTTAGAGATTTTTCCTTTGTGCTTGAACAGAAGAGATATAAAGGCTTTGAGTAGCTAAAGAAATTGCCATAGAAGTGAATAAAAACAGGGTAGCCAGAGATATAGTACTGTTCTTTCTTACGGTGCTTTTGCCTTCCACACAGCTGATCAGTCTTGAAAAAAAACTCTGGTATCTCATATGGTCTCCTGAACTTAGCCAGGAGTTTATATCAGAGTACAGAATATGGAGTAAGCTCTGGTCATTTTTTTCCCCAATATTATTTGTTGAACAGGCTTTTTTTGCTAGATCACACTTTTGGTTCCTTTCTCAAAGATTAGCTGTCTGGATACCCTGTTTGCAGCTCAGGAGGGCCCGTCTGGAGGACTGGAGGGTGGAGTCGGCCAGCTGAAGGTCATCCAAGGCTGAGGGTCATTGTGCAGTGTACCAAGGCTATGTCCTCTATAATGGGGGTGACGGTAGAACCACTCAACTCTGGGAACTCTTCAGAGAAATGGCTCATTCATTCAGTAAGATACTTCCACTTTTATAGTTATACTTTCAAAAGGGAAGGAAAACAGTTTGTACAACCAACCCTTAACTGATGTGTGTAGTCTAAGGGAGTAACAAACATCAAAAGAAGGAATTGTGGTTGATGCTTTTATGTTTAGTCAGAATAGGGCTTTCCATTCTTTCTCATATGTTCCCACTCTCTGAGACTCTGGCTCAATGAGTTTTGTGGGTGCCGTGGTGCGGGAGGCATGGATTAGACTTCTGGGGATTCTCCCATTGCACAGCCCTGGTCAGGAGCCTAGACTCAGGTTCCTCCAGGCACTCTTTTCTGCTGACTGCATGCAACGGTCCTACATACCACAAGATCTGACTCTGAACTCTGAATTTGTGCCATTGGTTTGAGTCTATCCTTAATGCAGAATCACATCTTGGTGACTACTGCTGGTCTTAAGCAGTCAGTTTACCACAGTGGGAAAGGGCTAGTGGAAGGAAGTAGACACTCCGGTGAACTGCGTGGTGCTGGAATGGGGCATGCATCAAAGCTTATGATTGGCAACATTAAAAACAACTGTGCTTTAAAAACTGACCTAGAACAGCAGCTAGGTGCCAAAACAATAATCCCAATGAGTGGAAGGAGGTATCACTTCACTTGTATCACTTGTCTTCCCTTTGTTCATTGATTTGCCCGAGTGAGCACCACTAACATCTTCATACGTCCTGTCACTTGCTAGTGTAGCCCAAGGATATCTGCTTGCTCCAGGAACATAAAGAGCCTTAAACCATTCCATCAGGTCATGGGAATGAGGTCTGTAATTGTTACTGGCATTTGGCATATCAAATATGACATGGGTAGTTTGCCAGGCTCTGCTGTGCGGGTGGGATACTCTTGTAGTAACCTCTCATCTAGAGCATTTACTGAAGAACTGAAATGGGGAAAGATCAGCTTTTCTGCTGGGTGGAGCTCTGACAGGCTGGGGAGTCTCTTTGTGAAAAAATGGTGGCCCTCATAGTGTGGGGGTTTCTCTGGCTTCTTATGAGACTTTGGTGGGATGGCGGGCCAGGGCTAGAATCCTCCTTCCCTCCCGGGTGCCTCATGATCAGCTGGGCACAGGGAGAGCAGGTAGCAACTCTGCCGGGTATATTTGAGTCTCTGAATCAGGCATAAAAGGAAAGAGGTACTTGCAAAAAAATGCATCCTATAAATCCGACTTATATAAAGAACTCAGTTAGCTTATGTCTGTTAGATGAGTTTCCAAAGACAAGGTATAAAAAGACAAATAGAGAAAAATAAATTGTCTAATGTTGGGTGTAGAGTAAGAAAGAAATCTATTTGACACCAATAAACTAGGGTTTAATTATAAAAGTAAACAAAGAAGTTGCTTTTAAATTCTAGAAAATATTTAACTGCAATCATCATATCCACTATTTCAGTGTTTCTCAACTTTTATTCTACCAAGGCCTTCTGACGTTGTTTCCTTTGTCTCCCTCCCTGACATCATACCGGTTAGCCCCCTATTCTTGTGATATGACTCTCATTTATATGAAACTCACCTCTATCCTCCTTATATTACCCTTGGACCCATATGGCTCCCAGTTGAGGGACACTGAATTAACATGCCCAAATAATATAAATTTTTAGTATTTGAGTAGTTTGTATTTATTTCTTCATTACTGATTAAAATGCTAAGGAAAAAACTTTTTACCTTGTATTTTCCATTTCCTACTTTTCATAAAAATTGCTCATTATGGCAAAAGTCACTGGGCTTCCTTAGAGATGGAGCTGGGGCTCCTTTCACGAACCTCTGTCCTGTCCTGTCCGGGAGGCCTGGTGGACCCGCCCACGAACTGCTCCCAGGCTGTGGGCTATGATACAGAGACACACATACATGGGGCAGAGCTGCTACTGGCTCTCTCCATGGTAGAACAAACTGGAAGAGACCAACCGTGTTTGAGAAATTCAGATGGTCAATGCAAGAACAGAAGTAGACCAGATTAGCTCATAATAAACCGGAAAAAAAAATTCATGACTTTACCATTGCTATATATGGGCTGCATTAGTCAATATAATTGGTGCCACCTTGGAAGCAGGCACGGGGTGGGAGCAATGGGAAATGAGTGTTTTTTGTGTGGGAACACCCTGGTGGTGGGATTTATGTTGCATGATAAATATATTGAATAAAAATTAAAAATATTACTCATTACCTCCTGAGAATATACCTGCTTTAAGCACAAACATACAGCACAGTCCACCACCACTCCCAGTTCACCTATGCCTACTACAGTTCAATATGGATTATTTCAGAGTCTCTTTGGTAAAGACTAGTGTAAAGCAATAAACTATAAAATCAAAAAGCTGTCAGTCAAGGCAGATTCGACTGCATTGGCTGCCATTTAGGAGATGAGGGTGAGCAACCAGGCAAATGAACTGTAAGTAAAACAAAGAGTTTTCAGAAGAGGAACAAAAAATGAGAAAAACACACAAAAGGCAGACTCATAAATCAGGAGCTTAAGAGCTTGGAACCACAAAGAGAGAGATTGGGAGAGTGTTTTATTATTTGTGTGTTTTCACTTTGTTTTTAATCAATCTTTCAAATTTGCAATAGAATATTCTAAAATTACTTTTGATGCTAATAATTGCCTAAAGAACTTTAA
This sequence comes from Cryptotis parvus, assembly GCA_021461705.1. Classification (NCBI taxonomy): domain Eukaryota; kingdom Metazoa; phylum Chordata; class Mammalia; order Eulipotyphla; family Soricidae; genus Cryptotis; species Cryptotis parvus. Next base: position 20,022 of record JAJIBD010027793.1, read on the forward strand.
TCTCTAAATTGTATTTTTGATTTAGGCCACTAGTGATTATAACATTTGGTACTTTAGATATTTTATGTTTCAAAATTTTGAAAATATTTTATTTATTAAAATATTCTAATGTTCTTATGTTTTAGAAATACCAAATTATTATTTTTATTATAGTTCTTTATAAACCTTACAAAGACTAGTATGGCATGTATTGTAACAATTTTTTTATCTCTGCATATTAATGAACTAAGAATTTATAGTTGTAATTATCTAAAATTAAATAAAAGTAGACCAAGAATTACATAATTCATATGATATAAATAGAAATATTTAGCTCTGCACAGACATAATGACAAATACTGATTTCAGTTTGTCATGAAAACAAAATATAGTAAGGCATAGTTGGGAACTCTTAGATTCAATTTTAAATAAGAAAACTGGGAATGTATGTTTAACAAGTAAAACCAAACCACTCCTTGAACCACCTACTGTTCTAAGTTATCAAAGGGCCAACTTTCATTCCAAGAATAATATAAGAGATATGAGAAGAAACACAACACAAAATTTATTCAGTCTATGAACACAAAGTTATTTTGAGCAGGTGTGTTTTTAATAAGAAACTAAGAAAATTTTACCCCTGAGAAACATAGGGTTGGAATACGAAGTTTCAGACCTTTGGCGAGAGGTCTTATTTAAATATCTGATATAACTCCTGTAAATATTATCTCCATATGATAGTGCAATCAGTTAATTTTATTATTTTAAGGAATATTTTATTTTACTCATTTATTTTCATTTGGGGGCTGCACTCAGCAGTGCTCTGAGATTATTCCTGGTTCTGTACCCAGGGATTACTCCTGGCAGACTCTGGGCACTATTGTGTGCAAGGCAAGGGCCTTTTGCACTGAACTATTACACTAGACCTTAAGACATAGTATATCAAAAACAAAGTAAGGTTTTATAGGGATACAAAAAGTATATTATCAGTCTCAAGTGTACACATGAAATGACAAAATATTATTTATAATTTAATGAGGAATACATTTCCCTAATATTCCATTCCAAATCAGATTGTGTCCTCTGTCTGCTCGACAGACCTTCATGTGGCTACATCTAAAGGAAGATAAAATCTTCATCCTGAGATCAAAAAGGGTAATCTGAAAAGAAATTAGTGTGATGTGAATAAAGGGACTTATCACATTTACTTTAATTAAAATAATGTTCACTACTATTGATATATTGGTGTTATATCTAAATCTATATATTTACAGTTATATATTGATATAACTGTGAAGATTGAGTTTTACTACTTTTTATGGTAAGTCAGTCAAGATACAAAGAAAGTAGAAGTTTAAAAGGTCTTTATTGGCATTAAGTAGGAAGGTCGTAAGGTGAAAATAATCATCTGATCTAAATGAACAAAAGCAGCAGCTTAAATGGGAGGTGAAGAAAAAAAGAAAGCACGCACTTAGGAAGAGTGAATTGAAAGTTAGTAAGCATTGTAACTAACAATAAATTCCCCATTGGGTTGGTCCCCTAAGTTGCATCATATATACATAAGTATCTATTTGGTTGGTGGGTTGGTCCCCTAAGTTGCTATATATATATTACACACACACACACACACACACACACACATATATATATATATATATATATATATATATATTCATATGTACATAGGTTCAACCTGTCCTTATCTTAAGATTTTTTTGACAAGACAAAACCCAGTCCATAAACCCCTCCCAGAGAGCTTGCTAATTTTTCATTTTTAGTCTGGTTATTAACTGGGATGAGGGAAAAGGCTTTTTTCTGTATCTTTTCCACTTGATGAAAGCATTTGATTTTTTAATTCTTTATTTTATATCATCTAAAAAATCAATGGCAGTTAAATTCCATTTCAAACACATAAGGAGGATCGTTTATATAATATAACATAATTCTCTGATAATTTATTTATAAATAATATTATTCTATTACAGATATAAATTTATTTGAGAGAAATAATAAAGTATGTGAGTAAAAAGAATAACACTGTTCGAACTGCTCTGTAGGTCGAGAAATGGTGATTATACATAAAGGGCATGTTAACACTTTGAACCTATAGTTAGTCACCTGCTTGATAGCCTTTAGAGTCAAAGGCTGTCTTAACACAACAAAATAAATATAAGAAAGTTTCCCTTAGGAAGGAAGAAAAAACTTAATTTATATTGCTTAACTAAAGAAAATGTCTCTCATATGTTGAATATAAATAAACCTAATAAGGACAATACAAATTCTCAAAGGCAATAAATTTTGTACACTAGCGCATAGAAGGAAGCCTAAATGAATGTGAATGAGACAGATGTACTGAGACAATGATGGAGGGAACTGGACAGTCTCTTGGATGGTCTAATGCTGATTATGCATGAAACCGTACAAGCCCACAGTATTGCATATATAGTGTAAATATGGGTATATTTATATATTTATGTTTATCACTGTATCACTGTCTTCCCATTCATCATCGATTTGCTCGAGCGGGCACCAGTAACATCTCCATATGTCCTGTCTCATGCAAGTAGAGCCCAAGGGCATCTGCTTGCTCCAGGAACATAAAGAGCCTCAAACCATTCCATCAAGTCATGGGAATGAGATCTATAATTGTTACTGGTATTTGGCATATCAAATACGACACAGGTAGCTTGCCAGGCTCTGCCGTCCGGGTAGCATACTATATATCTTTTGCCTTGTGATCTTTTGCCTTGTGACCCTATTGGTCCTTTTGCCTTGTGACCCTGTAACCATAAATATTTATCTATTTTATACATATATAAACATAAATATAATGTTTATATATGTATAAAATATATAAATATAATATATAAATATATAAATAAATATAATATATAAATATATTATATTTATCTTTATATATTTACATATGTGCATATTCTTAAATATATATATAATGTATATGTTGTTAGTGCTTCTGAAGAAAGGAAGTGGGAAGTGGCACCCCTCCTCAGAGAGGTCCCAAGGCCCCAGGTCCAGGGGACCCCTGTAGACTCCATGGCTCTAACAATACTTAGGTCAGGGGGTAACCAACGCAGCAGATGCTGTGGTCTATCTGGGTCCCCGACAGTATCCACAATTCATTAAGTTCCCTGGCCTATGTCCAGGACCCAAGATCATTCCCACTGACCCATCGATGGATAAAGGAACAAGACCACATGCTCTTGAAGCATTCATATAATTCTGTCTTCTCTTATTCTTCCTCCACTTCACTTCAGGAGCTCTCCGGGGACCTCTGTCTCTCCCAGAAGGGTCTTCAGCAGGCTGCTCTCTTCAGGGCAGTTCTGCAGTCTCCTCTCATCAGGATATCTTTTAAGATCCTCACCCAGGACCTCTTCTTTTAGGGCTCTCTTATCAGGTCATTTCTATTCAGGGCTTTTCTCTTCATGGCCTCTTTCTTTTTATGTTTCTCTATGTCTCTATCCTTTTTTTCTCTGTTTCATTGTTTATCTGTCTCTATTTCTATTTCTCTTCTTCTGTCTCTATTTCTGTTTCACTATCACCATTTCTATTTCTATTTCTCTGTCCCTAATCTCTTCCCTTCTCCTTTAGGTCCCCTCTTTTCCAGACTTTTCTCTGTCAGGCCATCCCTCTGTGTACTGGCTTTGGTCCTTTTGCCTTGTGACCCTACAACCATAATGCCCTGTGACCCTAGGGCCTTGCTATTGGCCCTCACATCTAGGCACCAGCAGCAGCATCTCATCCCTGCTGTTGGCCCTCTAAGCCAGGCTTCAGGGACCCCATGGCCCTGTATTGGCTTTTCTTCACAGGCACCAGGGGCCACTTCTCTCACTGGGATTCCAAGATGCTCTCCTGGGGTATCTAATTATAGCCCCAGGCCAGGTTCAGAACTCAGGCCTTGCAACTCTCTTAACTGTCACCTTACAAGGGGCTATTCTTACAAGGGGCTATTGAAGCATAGCTTCAATACCAGTTAACTCTGGCCATAGTGTTAACTAAAGAAAATATTAGCTACCATTAATTCCCAAGTTTTGGCTCATCATCGAGAGTAAATAAATGTAACAATGAAAAATAAGAAGAGCAAACTAAACAAAAGAAAATTGAGAGAGTGCAACCCTCCCCCACAACGTTTGGTTGCATTAGTCAAAGTGGTATCAGAAGAATGAAGCTGAATCAACAATATAAACAAAGGACCATTTAAATTTAAGAACAGTTAAATAGAAAAGGTGGCCTTCTTCTAAAAAGGAAAAGGACTTTAGAATGGGAGCGATTAAAAATTAGCCTTACCACTAGAGTAAGGCTTTTTTTTATATTCAAAGAAATAGAAAAAGATGAAGAATCTTAAAGTAGAAGACAGACAAAAATTCAGAGACATATTTTTTATAGAAAAAGTGGTATTATCTCAGGAATATTCAAACTTCTGGAAGTTATGGGTTAAAACTTCAGCCACAGGAGAGTCTAGTCCAAGGATTTGAGTTCCAGCTAGTGCTCAGCAGCAATCTGTTGGGGGCAGAGGTACCTGCAGAAGTATTTGGAGTTCAGCTCGGTCATGAGGTCCACTGAGGTTAACAATGGGAGGCCTTCACATTCCAATAAACTGACTATAAGGCCAAAAACAGCAAAACTCTTGCATCCTGACCTAGTTTGGCAGTCTCTCTCTTGACTAAGCATAGCATCAATATCAGTTAACGCTGGCCAAAGATAATGTCCAGGTCTAGCAAATAATGAGGCTGAGGAATGGATTGATTTAAAGCTGAGTCAATAAATTGAAACTTTCCCATTCAACCCTGATTGTATCAGGATCCTGATTCAATCCATACATACCATATAGTACTTCCATAAAACAACATACCTTAGTGCACATCTGCATGGGCACACATGCTGCCTGAGCCCACATGGCCAAGCACATGTGGTGCCCAAGCATGTGTGTTGTCCACATCTTCCTTCTTGAGGTGTGTACTCTCTCACTTTCCCTCCTCCTTCCCTTTCCTAAAACCTCCTTAATAAAACCTGTTTTACTTAAAAAAAAACATACCCAGCCATATAATTTCATATAACAAGGCATGATTGTTTATTGAACAAGGGATGAAGTTTTCATCTATTCTAACTGAGAGAACAGAAAGTCCGGTAACTGTCTCCATCACAATATTCTGTAACCAGAACTGCATTTGTTACCTTAAGGAAACAATGTAAGGTTAACACTCTCATAGTCTTTTATCAGTCAGAAGAAAATATAAAATATCAGCAGAGATATAGCCCCAGTGTTTATTACAGTGATGTTCATTAGACACAATCCAAGAATGTAAGAAGAGAAGAGTGAAAAAGAAAATTGTGTATATACAGAGCATAATGTCACTCAACTGTAAGAGAAAATGCAGTTTTTGTGTGAATGGAAGTAGAGTAATCATGCTAAGCAAAATGAGCCAAAGGTAGAGGGATTGACGCCAAATCATTTCTATTATATGTGGCGTGTAAAGTCTAATAGTAAGGAAATTAAAAATATCCTTTTAGAGCAGAAGTTGGCAGTTATTAAAATAGAGTTTGCCAAGTACAGGCATGATTGTTTAGAGATCTTAGAGATCCATTGATACTCTGGTGGCAGCTACAGAGTTTTAGATTTATAGCCTAATACATTAATAGTACTGAAATCAAGACAGCTAATTTTCATTAGGCAAATGAATAAACACATTTATATATACATATATAAATATATATATATGCAAAGCAAAAGGATATGTAAATCAACGCAATTGTCACTTCTGTAAATGACCTTATGGTTGTGTTTGAAATATATTCATGTGTTATTTGTTTTTCGCCACAAAATTTGGCTGTTTAGGGTGTTTAACCAGAATTGTTAACTTGGACTCCTCACTTATGAAGAAATTGGACCTCAGAAGTTTGCCTCTTCATTAAATTTTATGCTTTCCAATTTATTTTATTTTTGTGGATAAGAACAATTAAAAGACTATTTTCCTTTTTTAACCTAATTTAACTAATTTTAAGTAATTTTTGCCTAATTTAAACTACATTTTCAGTTTTCTGGGTTCCTACTATGTGGAAACTAAAGCAGTTATCTTTCAGTCAGTGTTAATAACTTGTCCCATGATAATCTAATGTTATTTTAGTGTATATGAAAACCAATTGCCAGAAGAAAATTGTGTTTCAATTCAGTAATGTGGATATTGCCCACTCAAGAAAAATGTACTTCTCACAAAATAACTACCATCGAAATCATGGTTACCAAACAAAATGCAATAATTATTTGATTTTCTGGGAATCATACGGAAGAAAGTTTTTTAAGATCACTTCTTTACTTTCTTTTTTCTGTTTCTGAATATGAGATTCAAAAGTATCATACAATGGTGCCAAATTCAAAGCTTAAACTTCATCTCAAAAGGACATTTTCTAGTCTTTGCTTACATTTTCTCCCAACTAATGCCATATTTGAGTTTTCAGATAGTTATTGTATTTGACAATACACTAATAGATAAGAAAAAATAATATTTCATTAATAGTATAGGCATTTTCTATTTGTTTCAAAATGTGTACCAGAGACTCTCACACATGGGGCAGAGCTGTTCCTTGCTCTCCCTGTTCACAGCCGTTCATGAGGCAGTCGGGAGGCATGGCGGGTTCTAGCCCTGGCCCACCACCTCTGCAGAGCATCACAACAAGCCAGACCACACCCCCTCACTCCACGGGTGCCGCCATTTTCCACATTTGGACTTCCCTCTCTTCAGAACTCCACCCAGCAGACCAGCCCATCACAGCCCGGATCATCGACACCCACCCTGAAGCAGCTTTTTTCCTCAATCTGGCCCAGGTATACTGGTCCAGAGACTCTCACACATAGGGCAGAGCTGTTCCTTGCTCTCCCTGTTCACAGCCATTCATGAGGCAGTCGGGAGGCATGGCGGGTTCTAGCCCTGGTCCACCACCTTGGCAGAGCCTCACAACAAGCCAGACCACCCCCCTCACTCCACGGGCGCCACCATTTTCCACATTTGGACTTCCCTCTCGTCAGAACTACACCCAGCAGACCAGCCCATCACAGCCCGGCTTATGCGGCAGCGGCCACACAGCTCTTCAATAAATGCTTTGTTTGGAGGTGTTTAAAAGAGTTTGCCTCCCGCTCGGCAAGCCTGGCAAGTTTCTTGTGTTGTATTTGATATGCCAAATTCCAGTAAGAATTATATTAGGTCATTCCCATGACCTAATATAATGGTTTGAGGCTCCTTATGTTCCTGTAGCAAGCTGATGCCCCTGGCTCTACTGGCATGAGACAGGACATATGGAGATATTACTGGTGCCCGCTCTAGCAAATAGATGATCAATGGGAAGATAGTGATCGAGATCTTGTACCGCAACCAGAATTCATAAAAAATGGAGTCTCATAATGGTACAGTAAATGGTCTATGAGAAATATTGGTATTGGGACAGGAAATGTTTTAACTGAGTGCATGCTTTACATTCAGGAGGCTCAGATTTCATCTCCAATATCACATGCCCCCCACCCCCAGTAAATTCTGAAGTGACTCCTGAGTATTGATCTAGGAATGCTTCCTTGAACACTTATGCAAGTGAACCTCCCAAAACAACAGAAATGCTTGTGTTTATAGAATTATTATGGACAGGGAACATGAATAAACATCCTTAGTATATTTCTTTGTTGAGGATGGATATTTGTCTATTCTATGATAAAATACCATTGTAATTTTTGTGACTAGTTCCCAGACAATTGGGTTACTTCAGAATGAGACTGTGGATTGTATTTTGGTAACTTAAATCTCTTCGATCTCCTAAACTCATCAATTAGGAGAAAATCATGTGTAAGAAATATATCTGATATAAAAGTAACTGATTTCATAATAGATCATAGAAGTCAATCATGTCAAAGGAAAGTGGTTAAATGTAATTTATTTTGTATTTTTCAAATTGCATTTTAGTATAGAATACAATTTTTGTAGTATTTATTTTTGATGTATATTCATGCAGAATACATAATATTTCATTGTAACTATCAACATCAAAATAAAAAATTACCAATGAGAAAAACCATTGTTTCTACTTCCTCTTATCCTTTCACATAACTACTAAGAAATGAATATTCTCTCATTGTTTAGTAGGCCCTGATATGCACAGATCATAAAAACTCTCATAACACTGATATTCTGATTTATTTTCAGTCTTAAATTGACATACTTATAGCAAAAGAATATGTTTTATATGAAGAATGTGATAGTAAAAAAAAAACAAATCAAAGCTTATATAATGTGTAAAGTGAGTATATGCCATTTTTATGTTTGAAAATAAGCCAACACTTTTTTTTTGGAAACAGCATACACTATACACATAGGTAAAGAACTGCAATATTAAATATGTCAAGTTAACATTGACAATAGTCTACCACCTATTTTCCAAATATATATAAACAGTTAATTGGAATGAATTGCATGTTGTTAAGCACATAAATTGTCACCAATACTTTTATTTTACTTAAACTAATGTCACTAAGTAAATTATTGATTCACTTAGCACAAATAGAAAAAATCCACAAAAATAGTATTATCTTTATTACGATGAAAATGTAGAATCTAAAAATTTGAGCTTTGTTTCTGTTCATATTTTAATTTATTAAGTTTTGATCACAAGTCCATATTCCCCATTAAACCTTGAGAGAAATAAAAGTTCAGTTTGAATTAAATAACAGGACATGAGAATATAGTTTCCTCAATTTCTCACTATATAGTGAAATTTGTTATAGCAAAGGTGATATTTATATGGAAGAAATGATGAAAAATTGAAAAGGAGAAAAGTGATAAAGATAAAATACAGGAATACTTAGATAAAAAGCAAGATTAACATGGATAAGATGATTGAAGAAAGAATTGTTTTCTAAGAACAACTAAAGTTAATATATTCTGTTTCTCCTTACTAAACATAGTGAAGTCACAGTAGCTTTGTTTTGTACTTTCTACTCTAAATGTACAAAATTATAAAATGTGCATTTAGGGTATAAATCTCAAAGGATATAATATTAATATAGATACAGATCAAAGAATTGTGCAGACTATTTTCAGCAAAACTGTTTATTGCTCAGTATTTTATGCTAATCAATTGCTTTCTTGTAATTCCTTTTATATAGAAAATCGGTGTTCAAGTAATCAATGTCATATTTAGCTTTATATAATTACAAAGTACATATATTATTAATATTTTACATTTCTCTAATGAAGAAAATGGTATAATTATTTGGTGCTTCATGTCTCCTGCTTCTGTTTATGAGTTTATCTTCAATAAAATTTTTGCTGGGCCCCATACAGTAAGTATTGTTACTGTCCCTTATTGGAACAATGATGTAATTTGAATAAATATTATTCACACACTACAAACTTAATCACAACGTTTATCCTGGCTCATATTTCAAACACTGGTATTCTTTATCATCTGTATCTCTTTCTTCTCAGCAGAACTGTGTCCACACTGAACTTAGTTACGACACCTACAGTGCCTGTATTGTCCTAAAGTTAACAGAGAGCTGTGTTATGTAGTTAAACTCAGTCTTTTATTGCATTTCCATACTATCAAAGATCCCTGATACCACATAATAAAGGTTGGTTTTAAGAATATATTTAAATATATATGCATGCTTTTGTATTTGATTTTTCTAAACATTAATTGCAGCAATGATGAAAATTGAATTAGTTGCAATAATGCTTAAAATATTCTTAAACAAAAATTGGAGCCCATGAAAAATGAATACATAAGCGTAAGTAGATTTTTTTTATAAAATAGGAAAAAAGTAACAAACAATTATGGTCATTCTAGAGTTAAATGATAAGCTTAAGAGATAAGCTACATGTTGAAAAAAAGTAAAAAACACATAACTCAGGAGCTGAAGTCTGGGATTTTTGAAAAATTTCCAAGAGAAGCAGAATTTTTCATAAACTGATGTAACAGACTAAAGCGAGTATTTAATTTTAGTGGATTCATCATCACATGACTTTGCACTGAGCTAATGTATTATATATTATCTGGTTTCAAGTACAAAGCTTTCTGCTTGTTACATACCATTGATTGCTTATATATGAGATTTGTTTTAATTCCACATCTTTATCCTCCTGTCTATCAGTAGCGAACTGGTTATGGTTCCAAGTTGTTCATATATTATATTATAGTCAGACTATTTAACAGTAAAACTAATACCACTATAATTTATCATTGCTCTTTCTGTCAAATAGTCTGTAAATGACTTGACCTACAAAGGAGCAACCAACAAGATGTGAAATATTGTGGTTGTAGGAAATGCAAGATCATAAGCAATAACGTAACATTAACTTTGCCCTGGATTTCCTTTTCAATTTACCTTTGCTGTTAAAGTACCATATCTGGTATAATATTTAGAAAACATCATGTGGCAATGAAAAAATGTTATTACTTGTGGGAAGAGATTTCCCCTAGTCATAACAGTTTGAGTCTCATCTCATGATGTCTCCTAATGGTTATGTACCACCACAATTCCACTAAATCATTTTATTCTATCATTGATATAATTTTCATAGGTTTACCCATAAGTTTTTTTTTATCCTAAAACCCTAGGTTCTATTAATTCAATCTGTGTTTTCAGAGCAAACTGTCAGTGAAATGTACTAATTTTTAGCTTACTAGAGTTTGAGTGCAGTCCTTCATAATCAAGCCAATCATAGCAAAACATAAAGATATGGTTATCTTAACTTAACTATATGTTAATGAAAAAAATCTTCATGAATCACATTTTAAAACATGATTTAGTCATAAAATATAATTATTCAGCAATTACAAACTGCTTAGAAGGAAACAAAAATAATCAGCCAAACTATCAAAACAATGTGATACAGAATATAAAAATAGGTAAAAGAATATTTTGAGCACTTGAGCATTATAATAGCCCCGAAACCCTGGCAGTCACCTGCATGCTCAGAGCTATCACCTTGTTAATTCATCTGCCCAGTTCTACAGATTCTGAAGTTAATTGCCAACTCCAAATCCCAAAATACTGAAATTTCAGTAAGAAAACACCACATTAGATAGGAAGTTAACATAAATGCCAATTAAATTAAACTAACAAAAATGCTAACACAGAAGACTCAATTAGCAACACATAGTAAATATTCAAGTAAGGACATACCAATCCCATGATGAGATACTAAATTTTTACAATTTTTCTTTTATTACAGCATTTTTTGTAAGTCTATTACCCATTTAATTGTAACATGACAGAAAATAAATTATTGTGTGCCTGCTAAGTATCAGATTTGGGAGTGGTTGGGCAAGTGAGAACAATGGTGGAGAGATTACTCTGGTGGTGTATTTGGGACATCAAAAAGTCCAGAACAACTGTGTTATGGACAACCTTGTAAACCACCTTGTTTAATAAAGTATATTATTTTTTAAGAAAACATAGAAGTAAACAAAAATAAATAGGAGTAAAACAAACCAATATGATATTTATTGTTGCAGGACACCCAAAAGCCTATGGCAGTTTATCTGGCCATGTATTCTGTACTGGCTAGTATAAATATTCTCTCATGCTACCACAATCATTGTGGGGCTAGCTAGATCTTACCAGCATATTTGCCTGGCCATGTTGGATCTCTTAAGTAATTAGCCCAGAGAGAAATGCTGTTTTCCTCCAAGCAAGCAAGCATGGCTCCCTGATAACTCAAAGGCAACTAAAGTACAAAACTACCATGACGTAGACAAAACTCTTGTGAAAGCTTGGAGAAATATTTAACTGGCATTAGTATAGTCTTTGGTACAGAGGCATGCCATCTTAGAAACCCTGTTCTCTACCCTATAAAGGCAGATCTTGGCTCAAAACATTAGCATATAAAAGGGCCTAGTTGAGGTGCTGGGAGAAATTACCTGAGGGCATTTGACCCTCCCTGTTTCCCATAATAGTGGGAGGTCTGAGTTGCAGGGGTATAAAACTAGGCTGCTTCCTCTCTCTCTCTCTCTCTCTCTCTCTCTCTTCTTCTTTCTTTTGGGGCTTGCACTCTTCTTGGGAGTCTTGTCTTTGTCTTCTCTTTACAGGGCCTTTACACGTGGTGTCAGCCATCTTGGCCTACATGTGGCTGGGATTTTAGCCTGGAATCCTAAGCACTGGGTTTTTCCTATTGCTCATTTGTATGCCTGAACCTGTGATAAGTAAAGCCTTTTTAAAACTGCATTGGATTCCTGAGTTTTCATCCATTCCTCACCGGCTTCGGAGGTAGAAGGAAACTTCCTTCCCGCACTGTTGGGGACCCTGGCGGCTTCCCCTACAATTTATCATTACAATTAAAAATAATTTAAGAGTCAGGAATGCTGTCTTGTTTGCCAAGGCATCGAAAATCAAATGGGCTGAACATGTAATGCAATTTGGAGAACACCGCTGGACTAGAGCATTACCAACTGGATTCCACAGGATGTCAAAAGATCACGTGGCGCCTACGTACAAGATGGTCAGACGTCTTCATCAAGACCCTGAACGAACAGTTTGAGACTCTTCTTATTCCTGAAGCTACCAGATGCCATGCACTACACTGGCACGTGATAGGGTCAAATGGAAATGTTACTGGCACCCACTCAAGTAAATCGATGAATAACGTGATATCAAGTGATCAAGTGAAGCTTTAATATTCAAGATATCAAAATATCCTCTTAGGTAGTATTTTATGAAAACAATAACATCAAGATACTAAACTATTATAATAACAAATCAACACTTACCAATATTTAAAAATATTTTCAAAATGGATGGATTATATTTTCAGTAATTTTTATTATAACACCATGAGATAGACTTTTACAAAGCTGCTTATGATTTGGTTTCAGTCATACAAGGTTTAGAATAATTAAGGAATAGAGATACATTCAACAAATGTATTTTAAAAGGAAGGCTGATTTAGACAGATATAAGTCTAAGAAATGAAAACAGAAAATGCAAATAAGTATTAGCAACACTGTCCCCAGATGAAATTTTCAACAAAACTGAAACAAGTTTATTAGAAGTCAAAAGAATTTTGAAAATGGCTTTCCTTAAAACAAAAATATGAAAATTGTCCAAAAGTAAAGTAGAAATTTGGCATAGTATTTACCCATTCAACTTTATGTATTTAAATTTACATTTCAAATTAGATAATATTCTTAGTGATGTACCATATAATTCATAATTAAATATTATAATTAATAAATAACCTTATAATTAAATTACAAATATTTGGGGATTGTTCTTTCAGTCTGCAAAGTGATCTTGTTTTTTTATGCTCATATACTATAAATGCCAGAAGATAATGCAATTAATAAAGAAATTTGTGTTTACTTTTCATTTTCCTTTAATTCAAGTGTCAGTGGTTTAATTTTTAAATCTTTACTATCTGAACCTCATAAAGAGAGAACATTTATAGATTTATAAAGGATATGAACTTCAAACCCAGCCTTTAAATGTTATCCAAATAAATGGAAATGAAATCATAAAAGAAAGTGATGAAATGACTATTTGTATTGTATTATAATTCACATACTCATTATTTGATTTTGTGTACATTGACTTTTTTCTGATAGCCCTCTAATTTAATGATTTTTTGAACCTTATTTGGTTTCAGTTTAAGGGAAGTTCATATATTTGTGTATTAAAGTGAAATACTGACACATATCAGAATACAAATAATTAGAGTACAGACAATAGCATTTTAATTTAACATAGAACCAAACTTTCAAGAATTAATAGCTATCCTAAAATAATAAAATAATAACAGTATTAATATATTTTTTAAATTCTCTCCATATTTTTCACTCTAAATTTTGCATCATTTTCCTGAAATTATATCAAAGGCAAATAAAATAGGCCAAGGTGACAGATAATTAGGAATAGGAATTTTAGAAAATGCCTTTATACTTTCATATTGAGAGACAATTGACTAATATGCATGTTTTAATTGATGAGATGTCACAATGTATTCAATGGAAAAAAAGCTACCAAACTGTGAGAAAAATACACCTGGGATATTAGCCTTGCTGTGTAGTTATCTACTTTTGCACTCTAGAGTACTTATTTAATTCATTATTAAAATCTATATAAGAAAATATAAGATTTGAACAAAAATTATTTCTAGAAATTTTGCTTGTTATAAAACAAAAATGTGCACTTACATGTATATAAGTAAATATGTATTTATATGTGTATTGGCTTTGAGAGGCCACTTAGTAGTTCTCAGAGGTTACTCCTTGTAATACAATCTGGAATTATTCCCGGGTATACACAGGGGCATCATATGTGATGCCAGGAATCCAATCCTGTCATTCACGTGAAAGAAGAGCCTATCCATTGAACTATTTCTCTGGCGCCTAATAAGTGGATACTTTGCTAGAGACAAAACCATTTTTTCCAGACACATTTTGCATTGCATTTCTTCTCTCCTATTGCTTTTTTCTCCCTCTGGCTTTCCTTCCTTCCTACAACCCTTCATATATAATTGTTCTTTGGAACATTATTGCATTTGGAAACTGCTTGAATAACATAAGAGCATTTCACTTTGTAATAGGACAATGATATAATTTTAAAAATCAGGACATTAACTTTGATATATACTTTAATCAACAGTCCATTCTTAAAGTGCATCAATATTCCCATTAATATACCATAGTTTTCCATGGTGAAATATAAGATTAATGCAGGATCAATCACATATTACAATTAGTTGTTATGCACCCTTAAGCTTCCAATTATCTGCAAGAGTTTTTGAGCTTTCCTTTATCTTTCTTATCATTGATATTGTTAGGACTACAGACAAATTACTTTGATATGTGTTTCTAGTTGGTGGTTTTATGGTGTTTCTTGATACTATGTTGTCCATTTCTCCATGTGTAATGGGAGGCTACGATGTAGCTTTGTTTCAATATGAGACTAATTCATATCATGACCCCTTGTATAATGTGGTATTCTAAGGTTTCTCTTATAAATCACCATATTTGATTCTAATAAAACCTCTATAACTTTAGGTAATTATTTTCTATTTGTTATTAGCCACTTTCCCCAGATCAAAAGCTTTTTTTTAAAATTTCTATTCATAGTAAAATGTAATTGTCAATAATGTTGATAGTGAATGTGTTCCACATTTGGCAAATGAGATTTTCTCCAAACTGGCATTGGAGCCATGTGACCTCTCTCTTTCAAACAATTTTTAGAGGCCAGGGGCGATAGCACTTTGGGTAGGGCTTTTGCCTTGCAAGTGGCAGACCTGGGTTTGGTTTCCGGCATCCCATATGGTCCTCCAAGCACCGCCAGCAGTAATTCCTGAATGCAGAGCCAGGAGTAACCTCTGAGCATTGCCGAGTGTGACACAAAAAAAAAAAAAAAATTTTTTTTTGAATGTGGTCTTACTTTCAACAACTAGAGTCTTTAAGAAAATGTTAAGTGTTCTGTGTTCTGATCTTAGCTTAATTTATTTAAATTATTCATGTACTGAAAGGGAGTTTATTCTATTAAATGATAAGATTTAGGAAGAGAATAAAGATGGCTGCAAAGTAAAGTTGCAGAGTTACCCCACCAGAACATAGAACAAAGTTATTACATAAATGGTAAAAGACAATCCCTAAAATTGAAACAAGAGATAGCTGCAGATCCACATTTTCACAGAAAAATAAAGTGGCAGGGATGAATTTAGAAGGTAAGAAAACTTATAATATAATTTCTCCTGGCCTACCAAGTCCCAAATAGAGAGGAATGACTGTTATTCTGAATATTTCTTTAAAAACAAATCATTAACACACCTACTAAAGATCATTGCGCCAGAGAACTGATACATTTTTGGGAAAGCATGAAAACAGATGCAGTACATTGAAAGGGTTTCCCCTAATGGAATGATGTTATGCTTGGGAACAGAGATTAATGGCAGACTGAGTATGGAGTAAGTAGAGATATTAGCAAAGTAAACAATCATAGAGTCTAGAAGACAACAGTGGAGCCAGACGCTCCAATGGGGTCAAATGCAACAATGGGGTCAAATGCCCCACACCTCTTCGTTAAGCATATCTATAAAAATCAATCAAATTTTGTGACTACTGACATAGCAGAGTAGACTGAGACACTTGAACCTACAACACCTACATATTAATATGGTTCTTGACAGTAGACCTTATTGGAAAGTTGACTGGGGTCCACATCACCTTTTTAATAATGAGGCTGTAGTACAAGTCTGGTCTGTCCTTATCTCTGCTCCAGACCTATCTGTAGTTATCTCTGTGCTTACATTTATTTACCATGTTTCCTGATTCTAGTAAAAAATTGAAGTGTTGGGTAATTGATCACAGAAGGTTTTGTAATTCTGGGGATTCTATTTTTGGAAGTTGCTAGGAATAGACACTGTCACAATTTTGTACCTCCACCTCTTTTCTAGCTACCTCCTGGGAGCTCAAGCACAGAAGGTTAGACACTGGTAATGAGGACAATTTTGGTTTCAATTTCATTTTTGTGGTACTCAAGTTCAGAGGACCATACAGTGCTGGGAATTTCACCGGGTCTATTACATTCAAAGAGACCCAGAGACTTGAACTTTAGCCAAAGGCAGCACATCTTTATGGGCAGTGCCTGCAAACACTCAGAAATATTCTCATCATATTCAGGTGACCGCCAGTTAGGACTTCCCCTGACTGCAGTCAGAAACTGCAGTTTCCGGCTTAATCTGTTCCCTGCCAGTACTTTTAGGAAAAAAATTGTATTGCAAAACTTGCAACTGGAGAAGGAAAACAACTGAGGAGCTAGTGATAGTCTAAGTCTACTTGGAAACCTAGGTTGACAGAGGAACTAGAATTGAAGAGACGGAGAAAGATCTCACCCTCAACTGAGGAATCAGCAGCACCAGCCGGCGCCGATCCTTGGTACTATTTTGCAGCTGCCCCTTTACTTTTCCAGAGGCTCAGCCCTATTCTTCACCAGCACTGAAGTTCTAGTAACCTTACAGATGCGTTATTATCAATATTTTAAAATCTATTTTCAATCAATGTATTCATTTTCACTGTATCACTGTCTTCCCGTTCATCATCGATTTGCTTGAGCAGGCACCAGTAACATCTCAATATGACCTGCCTCATACAAGTAGAGCCCAAGGGCACCTGCTTGCTCCAGGAACATAAAGAGCCTCAAACCATTCCATCAAGTCGTAGGAATGAGGTCTATAATCAATGTATTATATATTTTAAAACTTACTGGAATTGTAGTAACATAGCTCTGATATAAGAAATCAATTGGGAAGAATTGATGTCTATGTCTATATAATATCAAACTTTCTAGTTATTAAGTTTATTAAAATTTTACATTTATTTCTTGGATTTAGCAAATTCCCACCACTGTTAAAGTTCTTAACTCTAGGCTGATCATCTGTTTTATTTTGGTGTTTTCTCTTGTCTATTATAAAGCATATTAATTTTCTACTTATAATATTGAGACATTCAAAAAATAAGTTGTGTCCTTTGGAAGATGGTTTGAGTGATAGTTCATAAGCCTTACAGGTTCAAGATCCCATTTTTTGATCCCCAGAATTGCACACCTTACTCTGCATGAAGGAAGGTGTGCGATTCTTTGATATCTCTCCATCCCACTAGAAATATCTGAGTAAGAATCAGTGCAAGTGATTCCAGGTGCCACAGAATCTCAAATTTTGGCCCCTGTGTAAACAAAGAGACTGTAAAATAACGTATTTATTGATTTTGATATGATTCAGGTTTAGAGAAAATTTTAAAATTTTCAAAGATTTTCCAAATCCCGCTACCACCACATATACATATATATGCACTATAAAGAGATAGCATAGACATATATATCTATATCTATCTGTACACATATATATAAATATATGCAGCATAAATATATGACATGAACCTCACCTTTTAATCCGGCCTAGGTATGCTGATCCAGAGACAGACATGGGGCAGAGATGCTACTGACTCTCCCTGTGCCCAGCCGCTCATGAGGTGCCCAGGAGGGATGGCAGGTTATAGCCCTGGCACACCACCCAGGCAGAGCCTCAAAACCAGCCAGATGACCCCCACTCCATGAGGACCTCCATTTTCCACATCCAGACTTCCCCCCCGTCAGAACTCCACCCAGCAGATCAGCCTATCACAGCCTGGCACATCAAGATCCACCCTGCTGCAGTCTTTTTTAATCCGGTCCTGGTATGCTGATCCAGAGACAGACATGAGGCAGCGCTGCTACTGACTCGCACTGTACCCAGCCGCTCATGAGGTGCCCAGGAGGGATGGAAGGTTCTAGCCCTGGCCCACCACCCCGGCAGAGCCTCACAACAAGCCAGATGACCCCTCACTCCATGAGGACCTCCATTTTCCACATCCGGACTTCCTCCTCGTCAGAACTCCACCCAGAAGACCAGCCTATCACAGCCCACTTGTGGCCATGCAGTTCATCAATAAATGCTGGATTTTGAGATGACTACAAGAGTATGCTACCCACACGGCAGAACCTGGCAAGCTACCCATGTCGTATTTGATATGCCAGATACCAGTAACAATTATAGACCTCATTCCCATGACCTGATGGAATGGTTTGAGGCTCTTTATGTTCCTGGAGCAAGAAGGTTCCCTTGGGCTCTACTTGCATGAGACAGGTCATATGGAGATGTTACTGGTGCCTGCTCGAGCAAATCGAAGATGAACAGGAAAACAGTGACAGTGACAGTGATGAACCTCACCTAAGTTGTATATTTATAATAATTGGTAAATCTTTATTGATACATCATCATTCAAAGTCCATACTTTATAAAACAGTTTAGTTTCCCTGCTATATATAGCGAAGTTTTAGCCATAAGTGAAACTAACGTGAACCCCAGCACTATTATACCATTAAGAATTAATCTTATCAGCATTACGTGAGTATTTTATTCTTTTTCCATAGTATATTTTTTCTTTGCTTTTTATTTTTGGAGATTTTAATTGAGACATCCTGTTCTTCAGATAATAATTCTCTGTCATCTTAAGCCTACATGCAAAAAAAACCTATTCAAGTATTTTTAATATGTCAGTATATTTGTATCTAAAATGTTCTTTATATATTTTCTCTTTATGTACCTTTGTTTTTACTTTCCCAGTAATTTTATACTTTCATTTTATTCATTAATATCCATAGCACAGTTTTTACAAAAGCTTAATTCCAATACCAGTGTGATTCTGGTGCTAATGCTTTCTCTGATTTTTAATCACATCTTCTTTTACTTGAGAGTGAGAAATAATGTGTTGGTGTTAGGAGTTGCTATGATTTTTTTTTAGTAATGTGGCAATAAGGTATGTGGATAGATTAAGTGGTCTAGTGTCTAACAAACTCTCAGGTATTATATAAACCTGTTCCTCTACATTTTAATTTTACAAATGTGCTTGTTTTCTTTGTTGGTCTTTTTTTTGGGGCACCCCCAGAGATGGTCAGGGCTTATTTCTGGCTCTGTACTCAAGAATCAGTCCTGGTGGGTCTTGTAGAACAATATATGGTTCTGTATATTGAAAGCAAGTTGACAGCTCGCTAAGCAAGCACCCTACTTTTCTCCCCATTGTTTATCAGGGTTTTTCTCCCATGTTTGTTCCAGAAGAATAGCTTGTTTGTATGTAGTTTAATGTTTTTATTCTTTCAATTGAAAGGCAGCTAGTGTGGGTTGGTGTTGAATACTTTCCTTACTCCAAGACAATTAAAATCTAATAATGCTTTAGAAGAATTATTGACTCTCAGAGTTGCCCAGATTGATCCTTCAGAAAATTTCAAGTTATATTAAAATAATTCTATCCAGACATCATTCTCTGCAGTGATATCCACTAGCGTGGTTCTGATCTAGTAAGCTATAACTCCAAGTATTTGCATGTGGGACTATCCAGTCTTGTTGAAAGATATTTCCCATGATTTCTTTGCTTGGGGTAGGGGTGGGCAGTTGTTCTTGATTTTACTCCTACTTTTGTTGTTATAAAGTGAAAGAGACATCACAAATCTTTATATGATAAATAAAAAACTATGTATCTTTTTAAAAATAAATTTAATTATATTTTGTTTATTGCAAATGTTGAGGCCAAATATGATAGCTATTTGGTTCACAGTGAAAATTACTCAAAAACAAGATTCATATTTACAAAATATTTGTTATTAACATATATTTCAGGCAGACAAAAAAGCAGGACTAGAATTTTTTTCTAGTATATAACATGCACACTGAATTTCCTGGATCTGAAGTAATTTGTTCTTTCTACTTAGCATTTTGTCTATTATATCTTTTTGAAATTAAAATTTTCATTCTAGGGCTGGGCGATAGCCCAGCGGGTAGGGCGTTGCCTTGCACGCAGCCAGCCTGTGCCGGCCTGGGTTTGATCCCCAGCATCCCATATGATCCCGAGCACTGCCGGGAGTACTTCCTGAGTGCAGAACCAGGAGAAACCTGTGAGCATTGCCGGGTGTGAACCAAAAAAAAAAAAAAAATTAATTAAAATTTTCATTCTAGGGGCAGGAGCGATAGTCCAGCAGGTAGGGCATTTGCCTTGCATGCAGCCGACTTGGGTTCAATCCCCGGCATCCCATATGGTCCCCCACGCTGTGCCAGGAGTGATTCCTGAGCACAGAGCCAGAAGTATCCCTGAGCATCACTGGGTGTGACCCAAAAAGCAAAAATAAATAAATAAATACATAAATAAATAAATAAATATAAATTTTTCATTCTGTTCCAATATCACTAACAGCTGCTTTTCTATTTGATTCATACAAGACTATCCAGTAAAGACACTGTTTCCCACCCTACCCCTAGACCTAATGGACACTATTCTAATGTGAAGCATTTTGTACACCTTCCTTCTCTTTAATGCACTAGATTTCCAATTATTATTACCATATCTCTTTGTTGCACTGAATTTTTACACTTAATTTCTGCTTCCTATATTTATGATAATTGTGAGTTTTATTTGATTTCATCCTCCTTATTACACATTCAATTGAGAAGTTAAGATACACTTAAACTTTTAGTTTAAGTTTTATAAAATTTCCTTATAAGATACTTTGTGATAAAATGTATACCTGTCTGAAGACTGCTGCCTCATATATTTTACGTGATATTCTACTTTGCTTTAGGCCTGACATTTCATTACTAACACTCATATTAAGAATGGAAAAACATGCTGCCTCAGTGAACCAATGTTTATTTCTAATTTTTATTTTAGAAAAATAGCTTCTTTTTAAAAATATTATTTAAAGCATAGTACAATATGAATTCTATTTTATGGCCAAGCATTCACAAATAAATTAAAATTATAATCAATCTTTTCATATAAACTAAAATAATACTTTCAAAGAACCAATAACCAGCAACAAAACAAGTCAATCTGAAAGCTCTTTTGTAAGTACACTTGTTTCAAGGCTTTACTTTTATAAATTCTCAAGAGATCAATCTCTTTTTAAAGAAGCTCATTCCCCATTGATTGAATTTCAAAACCTTATATCTAGGAAAAAGAAAAATATATTTCCAGAGAGAGAAATGTTGTAGTTTTATTAATAGAGGCACCTCCAAGATCACACAATCTTTTTTATTTTACCAGAGATATTTCTTGTTACAGTTAAATTAGTGCCAAGACCAATTTTAAAGTCTATATCTGAAATTAATGTATTGGTACCAGTTACAAATCCAATCAATAAAAATATTAGGGCATATTGAGGGGATCATAAAAAGGTGAGACAAATTGAGGGATAATAAAAAGGTTAGTGGTAGAAAAATGTTTGAAACAGGATTAATATTTATCCTCATACTTTTCTTAAGTATGGGGTTTGAGTGATGATACAGGAGGTAGAGCATTTGCTTTTCATGTGGCCAATAAAGGTTTGATCTCTGGCATTGCATAAGAACCTCCAAGCCCCACCAGGAGTCACCTGAAGAGCCAGGAGAAAGACCGATCATTACTGGGTATAACCAAACTCTCAAGCCCTACCAAAAAGCTGTGAATCTTTTCTGAATCCTTTGTCAATGCTAACTCCCTTTAAAAATATAATTATAACAAAACTGTCACTGATTGTTGTAGTACACTGCTGTCCAGAGCCTCTACATCTGGTCTGGTGTTGCTTCTTACAGGTCACTTTGTAGATAGGAGGAGGACAGTTTGAATGTGGCAGTTTATATGACCATGCATTCTATATTGGCTGGTATAAACATTCTCTCATGCTGCCACAGTCATCATGGGAAAAGCTAGATCTTACCAGTATATTTGCCTAGCCATGTTGGATCTCTAAGTAATTAGACCGGAGAGAAATATTGTTTGCCTCCAAGCAAACAAGCATGGCTCTCTGATAACTCAAAGGCTGATATACAGAACAACCATGAAGTAAAGACGAGAATTTTGTGAAGGCTTGGAGAATTATTTTACTGGCTATAGAATATTCTTTGGTACAGATGCATGCCTCTGTACATTGAGATACAGTTCATCTCAGATACAGCTCCTCCACTCTACCCTTGGTCACTTCCAAGGCAGATCTTGACTTCGGCAACATTAATGTCTCAAAGGGCCTAGGTGGGTTAATAAGATATTTAAAGAACACTCATTTAATTTTTTGTTTTGAAATTCATGTAAACCTGAGGCATACTTGAAAACTATAATAATTCACTTATATAATAATTTTTTAGGTAGCATAAAACAATACCTTAAACACCATCTTCATTAAGTTAAAAGCAATATGTGCTTGTGTAGTATGTGCTTGTGTGGGTCACCGTCAGAAAAAACAAGTTAAATAAAGATAAGTTATGTTGGTTATATATTTATTTGTAAAATATAATATTTATTTATATGTGATTTTTGTCTGATTACTGTCCTTTCATTACAGTAATAATTTATCTGAGGCTAATAAGTTACTCCTTTGCATTATATCTTTACATTTGCTTTATTATTTAGCTCAGTATTCTAAATAGAAACTTAAAATTTTCTCTAAAGAATTTATAGATAAATTAAATATTTAAATTTTTAAAATGTCAAATATTATCTACTAAATAAATTTAGTTTAAGAAATTTAGAATTTTCTTAATTCAATAGTGATTTGATCAAAAAGCCACTTCCTAGTTCAAATATTTCAAAAAAAAATGTACTCTCTTCATGAGACAAGATTCAGGAAAAGAATCAATGATACCGACAGCTTTTAGCTCACCACTTTCTTCCTTGAAACAAGAACCATAGCTTAAGAATGCATGCCAATAGTTGTTGAAAGTGCTATTACCGCATAGAATTTAGCATTAAATACAGGCAAAAAGATACACATGATGACCTCTAAGCATGTGTATTACAATCCACAATATGTAAGAGAAGGAAGAGAGAAAGAGAGAGAGAGAAAGAGAGAAAAGAGATAAAGAACCTTCCATAGAGGCAGCTAGGGGACGGGGGATGGAATCAGGGACACTGGTGGTGGGCAACGGGCACTGGTGGAGGGATGGGTGCTGGAACACTGTATGGCTGAAACCTAAACATGAATATTTTTGTAATTGTTTATCTCATGGTAGTATAATAAAATATATTTTTTTTAAAAAAAAGAATGCATGCCTACAGAGATTAGAACACTTTTAATTTTATGGTTTACAACTGGTCACAGGAATTGTCTTGTGATTGGGAAGTGCTAATCTAATCTGTTCCCACAGCCAGCTAATTCCTTTATTGAAAACTTCAGTTTGAGGTGGCCAGTGATATAGCTACTTTGAAATGTTTAATTTTTGTTCATAAAAGTTTGAAGTTTAGATTCCAAAACTTTATTCTAGTTTTTGAATAATATCGCTGGGATTCTCACTTTTACTACATCAGAACACTAATGTTAAACACTTTTAGTAGAAACTCAAGTCTGAAAAAGAGAAATAATCAAGATTTCTAACTCTTCAATATAAAGCAAAATCCGATATTTGAAGTTTGAATTACAAATCTTTAACAGCACATCAGAGAGACTCAAAAGACTAGAAAGTTTAGATCCATTGTCTATTCAGCAACCTGCCCAAGGATACATACAGGCATCCTCCAACCAATCATTTAAAAACACATAACAAAAAAACACACAAGAACACACACACACAGAAGACTTCACCTTTCAACCTTTCAATTAAGATTTAAAAGAAATATTTAAAGAATCATTTGCAAGAAAAACCTTGAAACAAATCTTAAGAGAGATGAATATAAAAGAAATCTATGAAAAAAAAACATGCTTTCTTTCAATAGGAGTCAAAGTGGGTAATCAAAAAAAAAACAACAAATAATAAAGTAGAACTAGAAAAAAAACTTCTTAGGCAGAGAAACTAGTTTTGAAGACAAGGCTTGAATCAGCTTCATTATACATAAAAAAAGGAAAAACAAAAGGCAAACAAAACAAACTGTAGGGACCAGAGCAATAATACAGTAGCTAGGGCATTTTCCTTGCATGAAGCCTAACAGTGTAAATACCTGGCATTCTAGAAGATCTCCAGAGCACTGCCAGCAGTAATTTCTATTTGTAGAGCAGGAATAACCCCTGAACACTACAATGTTATTTCAATATGCCCAATATTTGCATTTTAGGGGCAATACCCTCAATTTCCTCTGAGGTAATTAATTTTTCTTCAGAGGTCTAGTAAGCTTATGCAGTTTTCATGTAAATCTGATAACACTCTTTCTTTATTCTTTTTCTTTTCTCTGTCTTTTTCTTTCTTTCTTTCTTTCTTTCTTTCTTTCTTTCTTTCTTTCTTTCTTTCTTTCTTTTTCTTTCTTTCTTCTTTCTTTCTTTCTTTCTTTCTTTCTTTCTTTCTTTCTTTCTTTCTTTCTCTTTCTTTCTTTCTTTCTCTTTCTTTCTCTCTTTCTCTCTTTCTCTCTCTCTCTCTTTCTCTCTCTTCCTTCCTTCCTTCCTTTCTTTCTTTCTTTCTTTCTTCCTTCCTTCCTTCCTTTCTTTCTTTCTTTCTTTCTTTCTTTCTTTCTTTCTTTCTTTCTTTCTTTCTTTCTTTCTTTCTTTCTTTCTTTCTTTCTTTCTTTCTTTCTTTCTTTCTTTCTTTCTTTCTTTCTTTCTTTCTTTCTTTCTTTCTCTCTCTTTCTTCCTTTCTTCTCTCTTCTCTTCCTTCCTTCCTTCCTTTCTTTCTTTCCTTCCTTCCTTCCTTCCTTCCTTCCTTTCTTTCTTTCTTTCTTTCTTTCTTCCTTTCTTTCTTTCTTTCTTTCTTTCTTTCTTTCTTTCTTTCTTTCTTTCTTTCTTTCTTTCTTTCTTTCTTTCTTTCTTTCTTTCTTTCTTTCTTTCTTTCTTTCTTTCTTTCTTTCTTTCTTTCTTTCTTTCTCCCTTTCTTTCTTCCTTTTTTTCCTTTCTTCCTTTCTTTCTTCATTCCCTCCTTCCCTCTCTCCCTTCTTCCATCCCTCCTTCCTTCCCCTCCCTCCCCTCCTTCCCTCCCTTCCTCCTCCCTCCCTCCCTTCCTTCCTTCATTCCTCCCTCCCTCCCTTCCTTCCTCCTTTCCCCATTCGTTCCTTCCTTCCTCCCTCCCTTCCTTCCTCCCTCCCTCCCTTCCTTCCTTCCTCCTTCCCTCCCTTCCTTCCTTTCTCCCTCCCTTCCTTCCTCCTTTCCCCATTCGTTCCTTCCTTCCTCCCTCCCTTCCTTCCTTCCTTCCTCCCTCCCTCCTTCCTTCCTTCCTCCTTCCCTCCCTTCCTTCCTTTCTCCCTCCCTTCCTCCCTCCCCTCCTCCCTCCCTCCCTTCCTTCCTTCCTTTCTTTCTTCCTTCCTTCCTTTTTCCCTCCCTCCCTCCTCCCTCCCTCTCTCCCTTCTTCCCTCCCTCCCTCCCTCCCTCCCTCCCTCCCTCCCTTCCTTCCTTCCTTCCTTCCTTCCCTTCCTTCCTTCCTTCCTTCCTTCCTTCCTTCCTTCCTTCCTTCCTTCCTTCCTTCCTTCCTTCCTTCCTTCCTTCCTTCCTTCCTTCCTTCCTTCCTTTTTGATTTTAGCCATACAGTGTTCCAACACCCATTCCTTAACCAGTGCACAGTTCCCAACACAATGTGCCCCATTTCCCTCTCAATCACCCTCCACAACCTGCACCATATGGCCAGCAATATTCTCGTGCCTCTCTAATTTTCTCTCACCTTTTTGTGCATTGATTTAATGAATTCTATGATATCCCTCTCATAACACAAATGCATAGAAAAAAGTGAATGAGAACAGATTATATAAGTTAGCAGATAATAGAGAGCAGAGAACAGTAAGATCATTCCCTTTTACCTCTTAGTAATAAAATTGTAACTAAATTAAGATAAATCCTTACTTCCTCATAATTCAGTTGATATCATAGTACTTCTACAGTGAAGAAACATGGAATTATGATTATCCAAGTTTGAGAAATATCTACCAGAGAGAAAACTTTCCTTGGAAAAATTCCTTTTGTGTTATGAATGTTTATCCCCACACAAACACATTGTATTTGCTATTTTTCCTAACATTTGAAGCAAAATAAATAATGATGCTCCAGTTCTGTTGGGGCAGAATTTCCTTACAGTTGCCAAAGGTCTGTCTCCTGTGAGTGTGTACTGAATCTCTAGTAAAACTTTGCTTTATTTTTGTATTTTCAAAAGTGCTTTCTTATGAGGAAAGTAAGTACTTGGACCCCAATTTGTGTTTGGAACTTACTTTTTCATCCCTTCTTGAAGTGATCATTATCTGATTTCAGCTTGAAGTTCACATGTTCCTGAAATCTGGGTTACAGGGATAAATTTTCAAGCCAAGCCAAGTAAATCAAGTAGAAGTCAGAGGCAGCTTGGAATCTGACTTCTTGCCAGTTCATAGTGGAACTGGCAGACCTTCGTGGCAATGTCAGGCAGATGCTTGTGCAGAATTGATCAGTTCTTACTTTTGGCACTTACAACAAGGACAACAATGGAACCCTCCACCATACTTTATACAAATATATTTTTACTCACTACTCATTCTTTTCTCCTGTTTTTACTGTTGCACTTTTCCCAGTGATACATTACTGATTCAATTCAAAGCATCAGAAATTATTCTTAGTTTGTGAATTATGTTCCTTCTTTTCAGGTTTTTAATTTTTTATGTTTAGTATTAAAGGATCCAACTTTGTATATTTTCTTGCCTTGTGTGAGTTATGATACTGTATTTTCTGTTTTCATTTCTTTTTTCTTTTTCAATTCATACTGGCGATGCTCTTAGGATACTCCTGGCTCTGCACTTGAGAATAGCTCGTGGTGGTGTCAGAAGATCATATGGGATACCCACAATTATACTCATGTTAGTAGTACACAAGGCAAATAACCTACCTTCTGTTCTACTGCTTTAACACATTGTATTTGCTATTTTTCCCAACTTTTGAAGCAATTTCTCACTCATTTTTAATGAAAATAAAGACCTTTTAAAGTTTAAATCTGTAAGCCGTGAGACAGATGAAGTGACAAATCCCATGGTAGCATGTCTGAGACTCTAAAGTTGACATAGATTAGAGCTCTGGTGGCCCCCTTGCATAACTGCTGAAGCAATTCAAAACACACAATTTCCTCACTCATTCTCCTTTTGCCTAGGGCTTAAGTGTAGATTATTTAAACTTATAACTTGTTTTTTGGTTGTCATATAAGATATTTCGTCTTATTCTAATTTATTTAATATATATGTAATAATAGTTGTTTTGATATATCGTTCACATATCTATTCCCCCAACAAATTAGGGTAATTCATATCTAAAACTACCTTTGTTTTCATTAATCTATTTAGAACTGTCAAGTTTTGAAACCAAGCAACCAAAAATTTACTTCTTTCAAATGAGTTCCCATTTTTATACCATGTACAACCTAGTTTCTGATTTAATTTATGATAAACAAGTTATTATGCAAACTTACATTCATTGACATCTGTATTCCCTGAATGCACATATGAATATAAATACTTGACCACTTGATCAGTTGAATCCTGTTATTCATCGATTTGCTCGAGCAGGCACCAGTAACATTTCCATTGGACCCTATCACATGCCAATGTAGCCCAATGGCATCTGGTTGATTCAGGAATACGAAGAGCCTCAAACCATTCCTTCAGGGTCTTGACAAGGAAGTCTGACCATCTTGTAGGTGGGCGGCCACGTGATCTTTTGACATCCCTTAGGATCCAGTCGGTAATGGCTCTAGTCCAGTGGTTGTCTCCAAATCGCATTACATGTCCAGCCCATCTGATTTTCGATGCCTTGGCAAACAAAACAGCGTCCCTGATTCTGGAATAGCGAAGGAGGTCAGAACTCCAGATTCCTTTTCTCACTTGAGTGAGGCGTGATATTACAAGCATAGCTCTTTCGATTCCTCTCTGGGAGACCGAATAGCATTCTCATCCTGCTTCGTAGGGCCCAGGTCTCTGAGGCGTATGTTAATGCAGGAAGAACGGTGGAGTCAAAGAGATGTGCCCAGAGCCGGGAGGTTCTTTGTCCTTTTAGCTATTTCTTCGATGCCTTGAAGGCATTCCATGCAACTCTCTTCCTCCTGCACAGCTCAGGTTTTAGGTCGTTCATCATGTTGATTTTTCAACCTAGGTACATATAACTGCTGCATTCAGAGATGTTTGTTCCATTGAGAGTGAATGGGACCTCAGGAACTAGTTTATTCTTCATGAACATAGTTTTCTTTAGATTCAGCTGTAGACATATCTTTCCACATTCTCGGTAGAAGTCAGCCAGCATTTGTGCCGCTTGGCTAATGTTTGGTGTTATTAGAACGATGTCATCAGCGAAGCAGAGGTGGTGTAGTTGTCGACCATCTATCTTCACTCCCATTCCTTCCCATTCTAATTGTTGCATGATGTTCTCGAGGGTGGCACTGAAGAGTTTTGGTGAAATGGTATCACCCCTGTCTAACCCCTATTTTCACATTAATGATCACTTCTTTGTAGAATGGTGAGATCCTGGTGGTGAATCCTTAATACAGCTCACGAAGGATCTTGATGTATTGGGTTTGAACACACTGTTTGGCTAGGGCTTCGATGACTGCTTCAGTCTCCACAGAATCAAAGGCTTTCTGTAAATCAATGAACGTGGAGACAGAGCGGCATCTTGTACTCCCTACAAACCTCAATGAGCTTAATATATATAATATATATAAGCTTAATATATATATGATGAATATAAATACACTATATTCAAAGTAAATGTTGAGGACCCATCATCTCTGGTGAGCCCTGGAAGCAGCCTGATGAGACTTGGCCACCACAATAGCTGCCATTTCACTGTCCGGATGCTGTAGTACATTGGAGCCTGCACAGGAGAACCTCTGATATCAAGACCAGATTGACAGCATAGCTGAGTTCGAGTCCAGGTAGGTGGCTCCCTGAAGTGGAAGTCATGGGGCATTCATCAGATGGTGCTGGGGCCACCCCTTCCTCTCTCTATCTTGTTCAGGAGCCCGGTGGCCTTGCCGAGGAACTGCCCCGGGGCAACAAGCCATAGCATGCAGAGCCTCTGAAGCAACCTGGAGGGCTGGCATTCAGCTCTCCCCTAGCCAAGCTGACCACAAGGCTCCCACGAGGACAGATGGGTTTTTGGTGTTGGCCCAGCACTTCTCAGGGGCACTGGAAGCAGCCGGATGAGACTCGCCCACCACAGTAGCCGTTTCGCTCTCCAGACACAGTCCATCAAACTAGTGGAACCAATCATGTCCTAGAATATACTACATTCCACGGCGTGTAAGAAAGGTAGATAGGAGGGAGGTATAGAGAGAAAGAGAGAAAGAAGGTAGAGAACCTGCCATGCAGATGGGCTGGGGAAGGGGAGAGGTAGGTGGGGACTTCCGGTGATGGGAGATGTGTGCAGGTGGAGGGATAGGTGTTGAAACACTGTAGAACCAAAACTCAAGCATGGGTGTCTTATAACTGTATGTCTAAATGTGCTGTAATAATATAATTTTTTAAAAAAGCAAAGTAATGCTCAGTAAAATGTTTTATTTAAAGTAAAAATATGGAAAATTCTTAAATAACAAAGCAGAGTAACGATTACTCAGTGTGTGTGCACTCTGTCACAAGACCTTCATCTCTCCCTGACCTCCAGCTAAGGAGCATAACAAGTGGCAGAAAGAGATAGAGTACAACGCTTAAGAGTCTGGTCTTGCAGGTGGCCAAACTGAACACAGAACTTGGATTAACCTTAGTGACAGCTAAAAGTAGCTCAAAAAATTAAATATTGTTTTACAATGATAATGATAAATGATTATATATTTATAAATTTATAGTGGCATATAATTTGATAAAGGCTATATAATATTTGCTTTGTTGACCACATCAACAAAGTCCTTGGTGCTAATAGGACTCATGAATCACAGTGACTGAGATCATGTGGCCTAACATGCAGGTATGCACTCCACCACTTGAGGCATACCCCCACCAGAATACTCATAAGAAAAAGCTATGAACAATTTCTCTAATTGCATTCTTTATTTTTTTATAATGCTAGTACAAATATTTTCACAAATCTATAATTTGTAGGGATTGTTTCCTTATTTTTTAGTGAGGCCATAGTTTACACAACTGAAGGGAATTTAGGGTACAATGTTGGCAGACTCTACCTAGGACCAAAATGCCAATAGAATTCCACCACTGTGCAATGAAGCCCACCATTCAGTAACACAACTGGATACATTTGATGTGGACAAAACCAAATCAGTACCACCAAAGTAAAGACCATAAGTTTTTTTTTAAGTATTTTATTATACCACCGTGAGATATACAAATAAAAAGATATACAATTAAAAAGTTCATGTTTGGGTTTTGGTCATACAGTGTTTCAGCACCCGTCCCTCCACCAGTGCCCATCTCCATACAAATAAAAAGATATACAATTAAAAATTTCATGTTTGGGTTTTGGACATACAGTGTTTCAGCACCCGTCCCTCCAGAAGTGCCCATCTCCCACCAACAACATCCCCAGTTCCCTCCCCCTTCCCCAGCCCTGCTCCATGGCAGGTTCTTTATTTCTTTCTGTTTCTCTTTCTTTCTCTTTTCCTTCCACTCCAGACTATGGACTACAGAACATACATTAAAGGGTTGTCATGTGTATCTTTTTGCCTCTATTTAATGCTCAGTTCTAGGTTGGCATTAGTATCCTCGACAATTGTTAGCACACTGTTCCATTTTCTGTCTTACCTAGCCTCTGATTCCCACACGTTTGTGATAATTTCCACCTTTGACAAGACCTCCTGATATATGTTTCACTTGAACTTGGATATTGGTATCATAATATGTACATATATATTTATGCCAT
Source organism: Cryptotis parvus (assembly GCA_021461705.1). Lineage (NCBI taxonomy): Eukaryota > Metazoa > Chordata > Mammalia > Eulipotyphla > Soricidae > Cryptotis > Cryptotis parvus. The sequence goes on from JAJIBD010027793.1 coordinate 51,265, forward strand.
GCAAATAAATGCAGTCATTCTGTATCTGTCTCTCTCCTTCTGGCTAATTTCGCTCAACATAATCTTCTCCATGTCCATCCATTTATAGGCATATTTTATAACTTCATTTTTCCTAATAGCTGCATAGTATTCCATTGTGTAGATGTACCAAAGCTTCTTTATCCAGTCATCGATTTTCGGGCACTCTGGTTGCTTCCAGATTCTGGCTATTGTGAATAATGCTGCTATGAACATAAAAGTAGGGATGGTGTTTCCGCTGCGTATTTTTGGTTTCCCAGAGTAGATTCCCAGGAGTGGTATGGCTGGGTCAAATGGGAGTTCAAGTTCTAGTATTTGGAGGAATTTTCATATTGTTTTCCAGAAAGGCTGTACCAGCTGGCATTCCCACCAACAATGGATGAGTGTCCCCTTTTCCCCACATCCACGCCAGCACTTGTTGTTCTTGCTCTTTTGAATATGTGCCAGTCTCTGTGGTGTAAAGTGGTATCTCATTGTTGTTTTGATTTGCATCTCTCTGATGATTAGTGATGATGAGCATTTTTTCATATGTTTTTGGCCATTCGAATTTCTTCCTTGCTGAAGTTTCTGTTCATTTCTTCTCCCCATTTTTTGATGGGGTTGTTTGTTTTCTTCTTGTAAAAGTTCTACCAGTGCCTGATATATCCTGGATATTAACCCCTTATCAGATGGGTATTGGGTGAATATTCTTTCCCATTCTGTGGACTGCTTTTGTATCTTAGTCACTGTTTCTTTTGAGGTGCAGAAGCTTTTTAGTTTCATGTAGTCCCATATGTTTATCTTTTCTTCTAGTTGCTTTGTTAGTGATGTTTCACCTTTGAAGATGCCTTTAGCTTCAATGTTGTGGAGGGTTTTTCCTATATTTTCTTCAATGTACTTTATGGATTCAAGTCTGATATTGAGATCTTTAATCCATTTTGATCTGATTTTTGTGCATGGTGTTAGACACAGGTCCAAATTCATTTTTTTACATGTTGCTGCCCAGTTTTCCCAACACCACTTGTTGAAGAGGCTTTCCTTACTCCATTTTAGACTCATTGCACCTTTATCAAAGATTAAATGATCATTTGTTTGAGGTTGGGTGTCAGGATACTCAATTCTATTCCATAGGTCCACAGGTCTGTTTTTATTCCAATACCATGCTGTTTTAATTACTACTGCCTTGTAGTACAGTTTGAAGTTGGGAAAGGTGATGCCTCCCATCTTCTTTTTCCCGAGGATTGCTTTAGCTATCCTTGGGGGTTTATTGTTCCAAACAAATTTCAGGAGCGTTTGGTCAATTTCTTTGAAGAATGTCATGGGTATCCTCATAGGGACTGCATTGAATATGTACAGAGCTCAAGGGAGTATTACCATTTACCTCAATAAAATTAAAAAGATAGAAATTGTGTCAGCTATCTTTTCAGACCATGATGCACTGAAAATGGAAGTTAACCCTACACAGAAACAGGGAGTCAAACCAAACACCTGGAAACTGAACAGCTCACTGCTGAACAACAAATGGGTCATAGAAGAAATCAAACAGGAAATCCAAAGATTTCTGGAAACAAATGAAAATGAAGATACCAATTATAAGAACTTGTGGGACACGGCAAAAGCCGTGTTAAGAGGGAAGTTTATAGCTCTGCAAGCATTCATCAGGGAAACAAGAAAGGGCCCACATAAATAACCTGACTACACAGCTGAAGACATTAGAAAAAGACCAACAAAAGGAGCCCAACCCAGGCAGAAAAAAAGGAAATAATAAAACTTAGAGAGGAAATCAATGAGTTGGAAACCAAAAAGACAATCCAAAAGATTAATGAAACCAAGAGCTGGTTTTTTGAAAAAATAAACAAGATTGACAAACCATTGGCAAGACTTGTAAGGACAGGGAAAGAGAAAACCCAAATAAACAGAATCAGAAATAAAAAGGGTGACATCACAACAGAAACCACAGAAATCCAAAAGGTCATCAGAGATTACTTTGAGAGCCTGTATGCCGTGAAACATGAGTATCTAGAAGAAATGGATCAATTCCTGAAGTCCTATAACCTCCCAAGGCTGAAACAAGAAGACCTCCAATACCTGAATAAACCCATCACCATCGAGGAAATAGAAACAGTAATTAAAAGTCTGCCCAAACACAAAAGCCCAGGTCCAGACAGATTCCCTAGTGAACTCTACCAAACCTTTAAGGAGGACCTACTGCCAGTCCTTTTCAAGCTCTTCCAGGAAATAGAAGAAACAGAAACACTCCCCAAACAGCTTCTACGAGGCACATATCACCCTGATACCCAAAGCAGGGAGAGACAACACAAAGAAAGAAAACTACAGACCAATCTCCCTGATGAACACGGATGCTAAGATCTTCAACAAAATACTAGCAAACAGAATCCAAAGACTCATCAAGAAGATTATACATCATGACCAAGTAGGATTCATCCCGGGAATGCAAGGATGGTTCAACATTCACAAGTCAATCAACATAATACATCATATCAATAAAAGAAAAAATAAAAACCATAGGATCCTTTCAATAGACGCAGAAAAAGCATTTGACAAGATCCAGCACCCGTTCATGATTAAAACGCTCCAGAAAATGGGAATTGAAGGGACTTTCTTCAAGATAGTTACAGCCATCTACCAAAAGCCCACAGCAAGCATCATTCTAAATGGGGGAAAAGTTGAAAGCCTTCCCCCTGAGATCAGGGACAAGACAAGGTTGCCCACTCTCACCTCTTTTTATTCAATATAGTACTGGAAGTACTTGCCATAGCAATCAGAGAAGAAAAGGCATCAAGGGCATCCAGATAGGCAAGGAAGAAGTAAAGCTATCCTTATTTGCAGATGACATGATATTATACCTAGAGAACCCTAAACTCTCTACCAAAAAACTCCTAGAAACAATAGGCATATAGTAGCGTGGCAGGATACAAAATTAACACCCAAAAGTCAGTGGCTTTCCTATATACAAATAACGAAAGAGAAGAAAAGGATATTAAGGAAACTATTCCATTCACAATTGTGCCACAGAAAATCAAATACCTAGGAATCAACTTACCCAAGTATGTAAAGGACCTGTACAAAGAAAACTACAAGACACTGCTCCAAGAGATAAAAGAGGACACAAGGAAATGGAAACACGTTCCCTGTTCATGGATGGGGAGAATAAGTTGTTTTTTTAATTATCACTGTATCACTATCTTCCGTTCATCATCGATTTGCTCGAGAAGGCACCAGTAATATCTCCATATGTCCTATCTCATGCTAATAGAGCCCAAGGGCATCTGCTTGCTCCAGGAACATAAAGAGCCTCAAACCATTACATCAGGTCATGGGAATGAGGTCTATAATTGTTACTGGTATTTGGCATATCAAATACCAAATACCAAAATAATTGTTACTGGTATGACCTGATGGAATGGTTTGAGGCTTTTTATGTTACGGAAGCAAGCAGCTGCCTTTGGGCTCTACTTGCATGAGACAGGTCATATGGAGATGTTACTGGTGCCTGCTAGAGCAAATCGACGATGAACCGGAAGACAGTGATACAGTGATACAGTGATATTTGGCATATCAAATACGACATGGGAGGCTTGCCAGGCTCTGCCATGTGGGTGGCATACTCTTGTAGTCACCTCTAAATCCAGCATTTAGATATTATCTATAAAAAAATTAAACAGCAATGATCACTGAAGATGAGTTTGTGGGTTTTTTCACCATTTCTTACATGTTATCTTCAGAAATTATAAAGGTTGTGTCTGAAGTCAGAAAAACCTAAAAAAAAATGTAATAATACCATGTCACTGTATCTGCTAGAGACAGACAACAAGATCTCCAATACATACCTAAACCACAAACCCTATGAAAATTTTTATCCTATGTACACATAACTATGATAAAAGTTTAATTTTTAAATTAGTAAATGATGAACAATAATAAAAATTAAAATGAACTACACAACTGCTAAATTTCTGTTTATGTGGTCTCTTAAAATCTTATTCTACTGTACTCAAACTTCTGGGATGTGATGAAATGTTTACACATTTCATCAGACAAAGTGAACTAGAAAAAGGGATGATTCAAATATGGGGTAGGATAGAGGAAGCTACAAAAGATTTTATTGAACTACACAAAATGGTACACAAAAATTCTGGAATTTTTCCATTTAGGTTTCAGGCTTTCGTTGGTTGTGGGTAACCAAAACTGTAGAGATCAAAGGTACAAAGGGAACACTCTACGTACACTGAAAGCTAAGAACCTTCTGACTGTGGAGAATTGCTGAAGGATTTTAAGCACTGAAAGGCTTAAAACCCTTGAGAAACACCCCTGGTTAGAAAGCTTGAAACTTCAAAGGTGTATGAAAACCTCTTCCAGCATGTAATTAATTACCATAAGCAAATTATTGTATACTAATTCTGCACTATTTTTGACACATTTGAATTACAATAAGTGAAAATATAATCTAATTTTAAAGACTCGATGTAAAAGTGAAAGGTCTGGCAGGTTATATCATGGTAAATCAATGATTGTACTTCTATGAAAATTTAAGCTTTCTGACACCCAGTAAATTGATCTGTCAAGCGCAAAATAGAATCTTTAAAAGAGAAATGGAAAATTCAGTGAATAGCAAGATACAGTATATGTGGTAAACCTTGAAGCTTTTTCTTTCAGAAAAGATTAAGTTTACCAAGGACTTGAAACATGGGACAAATCAGAAGGGACCTAAAGAAAATGGTGGAGGAAAGTGGTTACTCTAGAGAGAGTATAATGTTGGAATATCAGATGCATGGAACTTTATCATTAATAGTATCATATGTTTTCAAGAGAGACAGACATGGGGCAGAGCGGCTACTGTCTCTCACTGTGCCCAGCTCCTCATGAGGCACCCAGGAGGGATGGCAGATTCTAGCCCTGGCCCGCCACCCCAGCAGAGCCTCACAACAAACCAGACGACCACCCACTCCATGAGGACCTCCATTTTCCTCATCGGACTTCCCCCCCGTCAGAACTCCACCCAGCAGACCAGCCTATCACAGCCCGGCTAGCCCAGCTACAAGCAGCCGCGCAGTTCATCAATAAATGCTGAATTTTGAGATGACTACAAGAGTATGCTACTGGCACGGCAGAGCCTGGCAAGCTACCCGTGTTGTATTTGATATACAGATACCAGTAACAATTATAGACCTCATTCCCATGACCTGATGGAATGGTTTGAGGCTCTTTATGTTCTTGGAGCAAGCAGGTGCCCTTGGGCTCTACTTGCATGAGACAGGTCATATGGAGATGTTACTGGTGCCCACTCGAGCAAATCAATGATGAAAGAAAAGATAGTGATAGTGATAGTGATGTTTTCAAGTATCACTTGTGTCACTTGTATCACTTGTCCTCCCATTTTTCATCGATTTGCTCGAGCGGGCACCAGTAACATCTCCATACCTCCTGTCACATGCTAGTGTAGCCAGGGGCAACTGCTCGCACCTGGAACATAAAGAGCCTCAACCATTCCTTTAGGTCATGGGAATGAGGTTTATAATTGTTACTGGTTTATGGCATATCAAATATGGTATGATTAGCTTGCCAGGCTCTGCCATGAGCTGGTATACTCTTGTAGTCCCCTCTCATCTCATGCATTTATTGATGAGCCAGGCTTGTGATCAGCTCTTCTGCTGGGTGGAGCTCTGACAAGTGGGGAGTCCAGATGTGGAAAATGGCTGCCCTCATGGTGTGGGGTTCCCTCTGGCTTCTTGCAAGGTTCTGCTGGGGTCGGGGCCAGGGCCAGCCTTCCCTCCGGGGTGCCTAGTGATCAGCTGTACACAGGGAGAGCCGGTAGCAACTCTGCCCCATGTATGTGAGTATCTGGAAATTAAAAATAGGCAAGTACAATTTATAGAAGCATTAAAAAAGATACTATATAAGTTTAAATATGACTGCTGTTATGAATAGACAAAACACCTCTGCATTTCATCTCTCCTGCAACAAAGAGTCAAATATAAATAGCTACTTCACCTATGCTCACTCATACTATTGAACATTTTAAAGTTGAGGTTAACCAAATCAAGGTTGGGGGGAGCAGGAGTCACTTTTTATAATGCTCTTTACGTAACAGAGTGGAGATTGCCAGAGCTGTAATCTATGTCAAATTTAGGATATCAGGCATACTAGCATGGGATTCCTCACTTTATCTGTCTCTAATGCTTACAGATTTAAGCTTTAATAGGTCTTTCTTTACATTAAAAAATGTTTCACCTTTACTGCTGCCCAATAGAGCCACAGAATCCAGAGGGGCCTCATGCACCACAATCACAGTCATTTTCAAGGTCCGGATTCCACAGCTATTCAGAACCCCACCCAAGGGAGAATCAGATTCCAAGCCCATGTATAATAAAAATAACATGTGTGCTGGTCATATAATAACATGTATGCTGGTCTCAGTGGCTAAACACCCCAGGCTCGGGGTTCCTCTCCCGACCTCAGTCCCCTCCAGAAGGCCTGGTGTGTCCACCCCAACTTCTAGTGGTGCAGTTGGCCATGATCCAGGGATAGAGACACAAGGAAGAGCTGCTGCTGGCTCTTCCCATGGTACAAAGTGGCCGCACAATTTCTCAAAGCCTGATGTACTGATGTACCAGGTATCTCATCGCATTTCATAGAATTAAGTATTGGACATGCAATAACCAGTGTGTGGGCATGATTTCTGGTCTGATGGAACATATTAATAATTTTCTATATAGTGGCATCCAATGGCACAATGGGTATTTAATAATTTCCACTGATTTTCCTCTAAGAATTAGCTCTGACAAGCAATATAGAATAGATTATTCAAGGTATGCTTAAGGGAGGATCAAACAGAGGTTGAGAAAAATTTGAAATCAGAGTTGTCTGTAGGTACAGTGGTGATGAGTCTGGGTTTGACTAGTAGAAACCCACTATTTCTAGAAACTCAGTAAGTGAATGCAAGAAAAAAATCAACCTAGAAAAAATTGCCATGACTTTATCAATACCATTCTGTTATGGACTATAATGGTCAATATAATTAGTGCCAGCTAAGGGAGCAGGTATTGGGGATAGGGTGGTTGGGAAATCAGGGTCTCTGGTGGTGGGGGCACACTGGTTATGGGATTCATGTTGAGCAATTAATCTAACAATTGTATTGGGGAAAATGTTGTACTTTGTAAATCACAGTGTGAAAAAAAATAAAAAAGTCATCTAATATAGGCCCTGTTGAAAATTTCTTTTAGAGTCCACTAATAGTAAATTATCAATAAATAAGATTGGATATTTGTTGCAGGACTCCTTTAAGGGCCGCTGCAACCGGCTCAAAACATTAGCACAGTAAAGGCCCTAGGTGAGATGCAGGGAGGGATTACCTAAGGGCATTGGACCCTCCTTGCTTTCCATAACAATGGGAGGAAGGTCTGAGTTGCAAGGGTATAAACTAGCCGGTTTTCACTCTTGCCTGCTTCTTTGGGGCGCTTGCTCGCTGTGAGCCGCCGCCCTGCTTGGAAGTTTTTACACATGGTGGTCGACATCTTGGCCTACACGTGGCTGGGGTTCTAGCTTGGAATCCTAAGCATTGGGTTTTTCCTTTTTGCTGATTTGTATGCCTGAACCTGTGATAAGTAAAGCCTTTTAAAACTGCATCGGATTCCTGAGTTTTCATCCGTTCTCGCCGGCTTCGGAGGTAGAAGGGAACTCTCTTCCTGGCACTGTCGGGGACCCGCGGAGCGCCCCAACAGATATTAAATTTATAAACTATTCTGTATTAAAATGATAAAGTATTTTAATTGTGTAAAATATGTGTTTTGAAGGAGAGTGTATTTCATTTTCTTGCACAGTACATTGTAGATAAGATAGGAACGGTTTCCCACTTCCATTCTGAATTTTTTTCCCCTGTGTCCTTGCCATTGGGGTGAGCAGTAGTTATTTTGTGGACATTGGCACAGCTTAAAAAAATCTTCAATGAGGAATTTGCCTTTCAGCTTCTCCTCTTCTTTTATTTCTACTGTGATGTACAGGTCTTGCTCTGATAATTTCAAAACTGATGGTATCAACTTACAAAGATAGTCATCAAAGTATGGGACCCCAATAAAGTATCATTTCTCTAAGAGAAATAAATTTATTTTCTGTGCTAAGTCTTTAAAGTTTGGGTAGGGAATAATTTGCCTCAGCTTCAAAATATCAGGTCACTTAAAAACATGTCTTTAAATAAATTTCTTCCAATAAAATGCTTTTAAAACTTCATTTCTTTTATTGGTTTAGTATTATCACTTGAGAGACTTGTAGACATGGGGCAGAGCTACTACTGGCTCTCCCTGTGACCAGCCACTCACGAGGCACCGGGAGGGATGGTGGGTTCTAGCCCTGGCCCACCACCCCAGCAGAGCCTCGCAACAAGCCAGACGACCCCCAATCCATGAGGGCCTCCATTTTCCGCATCCGGACTTCTCTCGTCAGACCTCCACCCAGTAGACCAGCCTATCAGCGCCCAGCTCATCGAGTTCCACCCTGCAGCAGTCTTTCTTAAATCCGGTTCAGGTATGCCCAGTCCAGAGATCGCGCAGACATGGGGCAGAAGCTGCTACTGGCTCTCCCTGTGACCAGCCACTCACGAGGCGCCCCGGGAGGGGATGGTGGGTTCCAGCCCTGGCCTACCACCCCAGCAGAGCCCCTCGCAACAAGCCAGACGACCCCACTCCATGAGGGCCTCCATTTTCCACATCTGGACTTCTTTCTCGTCAGACCTCCACCCAGCAGACCAGCCTATCAGCGCCAGGCTAGCGTGGCCGCTTAATGGCCACCACGGATTCATCAATAAATGCTGGACTTAGAGATGCCTACAAGAGTATGCTACCAGTATGTTACTGGTATCTGGCATATCAAATACAACACGGGTAGCTTGCCAGGCTCTGCCGTGCCAGTAGCATACTCTTGTAGTCATCTCAAAATTCAGCATTTATTGATGAACTGAGCGGTTGTTTGTAGCTGGGCGAGCTGGGCTGTGATAGGCTGGTCTGCTGTGTGGAGTTCTGACGAGGGGGAAGTCGGATGTGAAAAATGGAGGTCCTCATGGATTGGGGGGTCATCTGGCTTGTTGTGAGGCTCTGCTGGGGTGACGGGCCAGGGCTAGAACCTGCCATCCCTCCCAGGCACCTCATGAGCACTGGGCACAGTGAGAGCCAGTAGCAGCTCTGCCCCATGTCTGAGAGTCTCTGGTTCAGCATACCTGGGTCGGATTAAAAAAAAAAAACACTGCTAATCACACTAAGAATATTTAGTTAAATTAAAAAAATTTATCATCACATAATTTTTCACAATTAAAAGCATTCAAAAAACTCAAAAGTTAATGATAAACATGCCCTCAAAATAAAAACAAGAAAAGAAATAATCAAGATATAACCTGGTTTCTTCTTGGTTGGTTAGCCTAAGTTAATTTTATTGAAATTGCCCATGAACAAAGTTTTTAACTTCAGGAAAGGTCAGGTATAGACTAACTGCATTTCCTTGTGGAATTTAAAAAAATGGGGTTATAGACAATGCTTCGCTGATGACATCGTTCTAATAAACCAAACACTAGCCAAGAGGCACAAATGCTGGCTGACTTGAACCGAGAATGTGGAAAGATAGGTCTACAGCTGAATCTAAAGAAAACCATGTTTATGAAAAATGAACTAGTTCCAGAGGCCCCATTCACTCTCAATGGAACAAACATCTCTGAATGTAGCAGTTATGTGTACCTAGGTCGAGAAATCAACATGATGAATGACCTAAAACCTGAGCTGCGCTGGAGGAAAAGAGTGGCATGGAATGGCTTCAAAGGATTCGAAGAAAGAGCTCATAGGACAAAGAACCTCTGGCTCCTGGCACATCTCTTTGACTCCACCATTCTCCCTGCATTAACATACGCCTCAGAGACCTGGGCCCTAAGAAAGCAGGATGAGAATGCTGTTCGGGTCTCCCAGAGAGGAATCGAAAAGAGCTATACTTGGAATATCACGCTTCACTCAAGTGAGAGAAGGAATCCGGAGTTCTGACCTCCTTCGCTATTCCAGAATCAGGGATGCTGTCTCGTTTGCCAATGCATCGAAAATCAGATGGGCTGGACATGTAATGTGATTTGGAGACAACTGCTGGACTAGAGCCATTACCGACTGGATCCCACGGGATGCCAAAAGATCATGTGGCCGCCCACCTACAAGGTGGTCAGACTTCCTTGTCAAGTCCCTGAAGGAACGGTTTGAGGCTCTTCATATTCCTGAATCAACCAGATGCCTTTGGGCTACATTGGCAAGTGATAGGGTCCAATGGAAATGCTACTGGTGTCCGCTCGAGCAAATCCATGAATAATGGGATTCAAGTGATTCAAGTGATTCAACACAAATATACAAGGCCGGGCAAAATATGGGTCAGTAGAACATGTCCATGCTTGGAAACTACCACAAATGTATGAGGGACAGAGGTTAAGTAAGATATAGAAGCGACCAGTTTGCAAACAATATTTGGAAATGGTAACCTTAGACTATAACTGAGTATTGATAATAGAAAAATATATATACACATAATAACCCTTCAGTGTATGTACTGAAAACCACAATTCACAAAAGGAGAGAGAAAGATAGACAGAAAGAGAGAGCAGAGACATAGACAGGAACAGAGACAGAGAGAAGAAAAGTATTTGCTATAGAGGCTGGCTGGATGAGGGGGAGGGAAATTAGGACATTGGTGTGGGGAAATGTGCACTGGTGGAGTGTTGGGTGCTGGAATATTGTATGACTGAAACCCAATCACGAGTAGCTTTGTAATTGTCTACATCATGGTGATATAATAAAATTTGTAAAATGGGGCCAGAGCGATAGTCCAGCAGGTAGTGTGTTTGCCTTATGCGCGGCCGGCCCATGCAGGCCGGGTTTGACTCCAGGCATCCCATATGGTCCCCTGAGCACTGCCAGGAGTAATCCCTGAGTGCAAGCAAGGAGTAACTCCTGAGCATGGCCGGGTTTGACCCAAAAAAGAAAAAAATTGTAAAAAAAAAAAATATCAGCTCCTTCTATTTTTAGGGAGTTCACACAAAAGATGCTCAGGGATTACTCATGACTCGGCACTAAGGAATTAATTAACATTTACAGTACTCAGGGGCCCATAAGGAATTCCTATGTTCAAACTTAGGTTGGCTGAATGCAAGGCAAACACCCTACCCCTGTGCTATAACACTGGACCATAAGCTTCTTCTAAACGTAAGGCATACATTTAAAGGTAATTGTACACCATATCTCACACTGCATCTATGTCAACTGCTTTACTCCATCACTTCATTCTGTGAAGAAATAACAAACTGTGAATATTTCAATATATACCTCACCTCTTGGCTTAAACTCTGGGGTCTTCCTGGAGATAGGGTGAGCAGCCTCAGTCCCCAAGCCCATGCCTCCAAAAGCACTGTCAGATACACCCACTTCCCACAGATACAACCATGTCAACTCATTGGCCCAGATAATAGTTTCCAAAGTCTCTGGACCACACAGTTGCATCCGTCATTATTCCTCAATACTGTAATTCCAATACATGCACACCAAATTAGAGTGGAAAATAACTTAGGAGCCAATTAAACTCAATAAACAAAAATAATAACACAGATGGATCAACTAGCAACAAACTTAACTTTAGACAAAATCTTAACAACCCAGCAATCAGATGTAACAAATATCATACAGAATTAAGATTTTTTATACTTATTTATTTTAATATTGTAGTTTTGTTATTAATCACTTTGAACACTAAAATTGTATCAAGAGTTGTGCCATTTGTTTACATTAAGATAAATTTAAAAATAATTTAAGTGGTACTGTCAAGATTGAAGGCTGGAGCAGGGGTTGGAGCAGGAAGAAAAGGGAAGCTATGAACACTGACATTAGTTGTTGACATTAGTGGTGTTATCAGTGATGCACTATTATTTGTCAAGGAGGGACGGGTGCTGAAACACTGTATGACCAAAACCCAAACATGAACTTTTTAATTGTATATCTTTTTTATTTGTATATCTCACGGTGGTATAATAAAATACTTAGAAAAAAAAGAACCCAATTATGAATAATATAACTCATGGGGCTTTAAACAAAATAAAATTTAGAAAATATACAAAGGTAATTAGACACATATGTCATATCAATATTGAAAATAGTATTAAAATGAGAATAGGTAGAATACATATTTTTATTAGATTTTATCATATTTTTGATAAATACCCAGCATTGGTGGGTATTTATCCAAATAAATAACTCTGAGGAGAGGGAAATCCAGATGTGGAAAATGGTGGCCCTAATGGTGTGGGGGTTGCGAGGCTCTGCTGGGGTGGTGGGCCAGGGCTAGAATCCGCCATCCCTCCCGGGTATCTAGTGACTAGCTGGGCACAGGGAGAGCAAGTAGCAGCTCCGTCCCATGTGTGTGAGTCTCTGGATGAGCATTCCTGGGCTGGGCTTGAAGAAGACTGCTGCAGGTTGGGTCACTGAAGCCGGGCTGTGATGAGCAGAAGAGCTATGATGAGCAGCTCTTCTTTGTGACGAACAGAAGAGCTGATCACAGGCCAGCTCACACAGCCGCTTTGCGGTCGCGTGGTTCATCAATATGCTCGAGTTTTGACATGATTACAAGAGAATCCCACCCACATGGCACAGCCTGGAAAGCTACCCGTGTCATATGTGACATGCCAAATACCAGTAGCAATTATGGACCTCATTCCCATGACTTGATGGAATGGTTTGAGGCTCTTTATGTTCCTGGAGTGGGCAGATGCCCTTGGGCTATCTTGAATGTAACAGGTTGTATAGAGATGTTATTGGTGCCCGCTCAAGCAAATCAATGATCTATGGGAAGACAGTGACAGTGATATCCAGTATTGGGTAAATGGGTCATATATCAATTTTATTCTTCAGGGATTTTTGTTTGTTAGTTTTGTTTTGTCACCATACCTACATGTGCTCAGGGTTTTCTCCTGGCTTTTCATGAGGGATCACTCATGGCAGGACTTAATGAATATATGGGGTACTAGAACCTAACCCAGATTGGTCAGGTGCAAGGCAAGATTGCTGCCTATACTTGCTTTCTCTTCCCATAATTCTTAAGTATTTTAAAAAATTTCCAAACTGTTTTACCTAGTTGATACACCAGTTTCCATTATCACAATCCTGTCCTAGGATTCCTGGTATACTACATAATCATCAACATGGAAAATGTAGTGTAATTCTATTTCAGATTATAGACATTATAATTCATATGAGGTGAGAGATCCCTTTAGTTTTAAGTTGCATTTCCCTAATGATAAATGCTAACATAAAATGTCATTTATATTTTTTTATCCCAATAATTTCATTTCTGTAATTAGTGCTTTTTATAATATTAACTTTTATTATTTTTTAAATTATTATACCACGATGAGATATACAATTGTAACATTAACTTTTAAAAGGTAAAAAAAATCTCATTGTACTGAATAATAGATAATACATGAGCTCTATAAATAGTTTATAATAAGCGTAATGTTTTTATTCACCAGATTTAGAATTGCATTAGTTTTTATAAACTAATAGAAAACTTACACTGCATATCTCAATACTCTCAGAAAGAATATCCATTAATTTCATATACAATTAGAGATGATGTCTCTAGATGTCTCTATAATTCATATTCATATGTAAACAAATTTGCTTAGCAATAGTTAGGATGAGAAAGCAGTCCAAACATCTGTGTCTGAGTGAAAGGTAACATAATACTTATAAATCACATAATATTATTTTGCTGTTAAACTGGATTAAAATTTCCTTATTTGAGACAAATTTGGTTTCACTCCTCTATGTAAGATAAAATAATCAATCCATAAATCAATTAGCTGTATTAGACAAAAAAAATTCAATCATGATTATCATAAAAGTGATCATGAGTGAGATCAGCAGATGAATTTATCACTATAAATTTTTACTAGCTCTATATGTTACTATATCACGTTCTTTTGAGATTAATCTTTGCCTTCTTCCAAAAGCTGTGCCCATTGCTGTACCCACATATGTTTACATGATTCCAATAAATACTGTAAGAAATTTATTTATAATAATGAAAAATTCAAGATTCGAAAAGATAGTACCTGGGTTCACAATCTTCCTTGCATGCAGTCAACTGTTTCTATTCCTCACATTATTTATAGTGTCCAGACCACCTCCAAGAGTGATATCTGAGCACCCAGAATCCCATATAGTCTCTTCAGCACCATCAGGAATGATTCCTGAGAGCAAAAGTAGGAATACCTCCTTAACACGGCTACATGTTGGCCAAAAACAAACAAAACACACTAAAAAAAAGGTACTGTGCGGATTCAGGAATGATTCAAAGCCTCTATATTTTTTGCCCATTTCTCTGAATCTTAAGTATATGTTGTGTATGTGCTTCCTGAGATCCAGGAACACCCCAACTGTGAGCAAACAGAAAAACTTGGGTTTGGGTTTCAATAACATGCCCTTTGATTTCACAAGTAAAAAGCGCACAATATCTCCAAAGAAAACCAACACATATGGTCTTCATTTAATTTTTAAATTAGAACATCCAAGATCAATATATTAACATTAGCAATCACTGGCATTCATTTAAAGTGTATCTTCAGAAGCAATAGAAAATTTTTTTTAAGTTTTGGCTCCATTTAATGAGATAAAATATGACCTTATTTTATGGTCTTACTTTATTAAACATCCTTAATTATATTATTAAGACCAAATAAGAATACTATTTTGACTTAATGCAATAGTTAACATTCATATTTATAGAATGGATTTAAATTTAAATTGATACTTCAGTGTAGCATTTTTAATGTGATACTGCCTTTCCTTTTTAGCTTTTCTTCTTTTTTAAAACTTTATTAAAACACCATGATTTACAAATTTCTTCACAGTACAGTTCTCACAAAAAATTCACCATTTGACATGAGACCACCAGTGTGCCCCTATCTCCCACCAATCCCCATCTGCACACCAGCTCCCCTAGCCTGCTGCAATCATATTGATCACTGCAACATAAATATGGGAAAGATTTTGTATAGACCTGATATTAATGTGGGTCTATGTTAATGCCATTTTCAACATCCTGGACTCCATAACTCATCGGAGCTCCACCCAGCAGAAGAGTTGATCACAGGTCCTGCTTGTCAGAGTCCCACCCTACAGCCATCTATTTCAAGCCCATGTATGTCTGATATGGAAACTCAGATACACGGGGAAGAGCTGCTACTGGCTCTCCCTGTGCCCAGCTGATCATGAGGCGCCCAGGAGGGAAGGTGGATTCTAGCCCTGGCCTTCCATTCCAGCAGAGCCTCACAAGAATGGAACCCCGACACCATGAGGGCCGACATTTCAACATCTGGACTCCACATCTCTTCAGAGCTCTACCCAGCAGAAAAGCTGATCTTTCCCTTTTTGTTCATCAATACATTCAGGAGATGAGAGGCTACTACAAGAGTATCCCACCCACATGGCAGAGCCTGGCATGTTACCTGTGTCATATTTGATATGCCAAAAACCAGTAAAAATTACAGACCTCATTCCCAAGACCTGAAGGAATGGTTTGAGGCTCTTCATGTTTCAGGAGCAAGCAGATACTCTTGGGCTACACTAGCATGTGACAGGATGTATGGGGATGTTACTGGCGCCAACTCGAGCAAATTAACAAACAACGGGAAGACAAGTGATACAAGTGACAAGTGATTAATGTGGGATGTTATTGTAATGAAGGAGTTTTATCAGTTTTGCTCAAGTCAGTTTCCCTGGAGAGTTAACACATAAATCCTGGTTCATGCTGTGTGGTGAATGGTGTCTGCACAGCCCATTGGTGCAACCACTGGGTCATTGGAGGTGGGTGGGTTGAGGGAAGTGCCTAAATTTCAGCACCAAGCCCTGCAAGAGCCCTACAGGGACCTGCATGTTTACTGACCACCTCAAGCTGTAATGGAACTGGCCAGGGAAGGAGACAGGTCCTGCCTCTCGAGCTTCATGGTTGGTTTGACACAGGAAGGAGCTGTCAGTTGTGCTTCTGGTCAGTGTCCCCAGAGAATTGCTCCTGGTTCACTGTGGGTGGTGAAACTATTTAGAACTTTTCTACCCTTATTGTATAATATTAAGTTCCCACCAATTAAAAATTTCTATATTAATACTGTTAACTGAAGATGGATGTACTTTAACATATTGCCTAAATATAGTCCATTGACCATGTTCAAATGTTTCAGGAAATGATTCAAATAAAGCAACTGATTTTTTTCACATTTTTATGTGGTTCAGGCGGAGGGTATGCAGTGAAATTATATATGACATACATACATACATCTCAGTTGCTATACAAAGAATTTCACATATTTTTATTCCAAAAGATTATTTGTATACCTTTTCTATTGTCCTTTCGAGGAAATTATGATTCAGCATACACCAATCTGTTTTCCTTCTCTTCGTGTAAATTCATTCCCATTCTTGTTTGTGTAATGCTTAATAGAGTGCACAGTGTACAATTTTATTCCTACTGTTCCAGTTAGTATCATTAGGAAAAGGTACTTGATAGCACTATGTCCATCTTTTCAATGTATTAATTTGAGTATCTGGTATAAACTGCTAAGGTACTCATGGCATAGGACTGTATCTTTACCGATATAAATAAGAAACAAAAGTTTATTATATATGATGTTGTGAATTTACTCTCAATTGAAGAAACATCTCTGAATGCAGCAGTTCCAACCTCCATCACTATTCCAGAGTCAGGGACGCTGTCTCATTTGCCAAGGCATTGAAAATCAGATGGGCTGGACATGTAATGTGATTTGGAGACGGCCGCTGGACTAGAGCCATTACCGACTGGATCCCACAAGATGTCAAAAGATCTCATGGCTGCCCACCTACAAGATGGTCAGATTTCTTTGTCAAGGCCCTGAACAAATGGTTTGAGGCTCTTCGTATTCCTGAAGCAACCAGATGCCATTGGGCTACACTTCACATGATAGGGTCAAATGGAGATGTTACTGGCACCCGCTCGAGCAAATCGATGAATAACTGGATGTCAAGAGATCAAGTGATCAGGTGATGTTGTGAATGATAACTACCACCTTTTAAATCTGCCTCTACAATAAATATATATAATATATATAAAGGTATATAAACATGTACACACAGAGATACGTATTTATGCCTATTTTCAATATATTTAATCTTTCTAGCCTACTTACTTAGCAACTGAAAACCTCTTCGTTTCTACTCTGGGGATAGACAGATTAGATAGATAGACAGATAGATAGATAGATAGATAGATAGATAGATAGATAGATAGATAGATAGATAGATAGATAGATATAGATAGATAGGTAGGTAGGTATTAATATCACCAATTTAGCAACATAAAAGGAATCAGATCAGAAAAGGAGTCCTAGAGTCTGAATATAATTTCTTTATAGAAGTCACACCTTTGGCCATAGGCATGTGAACATTTTTCATTGTCTCTTCATATTAAGACAATATGAATCAAATAGCAATCAATGATATCACACCTCATAATTGTGAGAATGATTATTTTCCAAAAATACTAAACAACAAATATTGGAGAGCATGTGTAGAAAGGGTTACCCTTTTATCGCTAGAAGGATTATAAGTAGGTACAAGTATTATAGAAAGCAGAGTAGAGATTTCTGTTGTATTTATAGTTTAGCAATTAAATATGGCATGTTATTTCACAACTTGGTATCTACTCACACAATGAAAAGTACCTAGTTGGAATTTTACTAAAATATGTAATATTTGTAGAACTGGGATAAGTAATATCCCAATATATGAGCCCATATGATTAGTTTACCATTATTTGCAGTAGTTGCAAATGAGAAAGAATGTAGATAAAAAATCAACATATGTATTCTAAGAAGCTATTCACTGGAATTTTATTAAATTATATGTTAAAGCGATTTAATCCTGGCATTTGCAAGAATATAATTATATACAATGAATATATATAATCTAGCACTAGAGAGTACTAGGCTTTGTGAAGCTAGTCAAAGAAATAAAGATTCTGTATAATTTTAACTTCATATGTGGTACACAGAAAAAAGACTAAGTAAATAAATAAATAAATAAATAAATAAATAAATAAATAAAAATGCCAGTAATTAATCAGATTACTGAATCTCAAAGGAAAGGGACAGTGTTATGTTGGATTTAGAGTCCCCTTTGTTCACTGATCTCTCTCTTACTTCCCAGACCTGGTGTTTTTATTACAAGTGAAATGATGGTTTTCTCTTTCCTGTATGCCCTTTACATCTTGCATTAGGACAGAGGCCTTTCATATAGTTTCAGGAAGACAACTAAGGCATGCATTTTATACCACTTGTAACTTTTATCACGTGTCTTCCCATTGTTCATCAATTTAGCGGGCACCAGTAATATCTCCATATGTCCTATGGCCAGCAAGTGTAGCCTAAGGGCATCTGCTCACTACAGGAACAGGAAGAGCCTCAAACCATTTCTTCAGGTCATGGGAATGAGGTCTATAATTGTTACTGGTTTTTGGCATATCAAATTCAACATGGGTAGCATGCCAGGCTCTGCCGTGAAGGTAGTACACTCTCAGTAGCAGACTGTCATCTCGAGCATTTACTGATGAACTTCAAAGGGGAGAGATCAGCTTTTCTGCTGGGTGGACATCTGAGGACCTGTGGAGTCCCGATGTTGAGAATGACTGACCTCATGATGTGGGGTTTCCTCTGTCTTCCTGCTAGGCTCACTGGGATGACGGGCCACAGCTAGAACTTGCCTAGAACTGTATACAGTGTATAAATGTGAAAGATCCTGGGAAGGAACTGGTCCTAACTTCCAGTATTATCTAAGACTGTCTAAGCCGAGCTGTGGGACTGGACTGCCTCTTCCAGGGTTGCTGGCTATGGTGGTTGGGAGCTCGCAGCCACACCTGCTGACGTGGAGGTTGAGGAATGAGAGAAGGAACCCAAATCCCGCTCCAAGTCTGGCCAGCGTGGCCCTACCAGACATGTATGAGCGAACCATTGGAGCTATGTTGGACTCGACCAGGGGCTGGCCAAGTCCTTTACCGCCCTCCAGAACTCCACGGGCTGTGTCCACAAGGGGCCAAGCAGCGCAGCTGTGGGTCTGGAGTGGTTGGGTCTGGAGTGTCTCTCTTCTGGTGTTGCCGGTGGAGCTGTGGGTCTGAGATGTCTTTCTTCCGGGATTGCTGGATGTGGTGGCTGGGAGCTCGCAGCCACACCCACCAACATGGAGGTGGAGGAATAGGAGGAGGAGCCCAAATGCCTGTTCCAAGTCCAGTCAGCGTGGCCCTCCCCACACCAGTGAGTGAATCCTTGGAGCTTTTGTTATTTCAATAAAATATTTAATTTTAGTTTTATTTTGGATGCCACCCTGGCAGTGCTCAGGAGTTACTTTTGGTCCTAATCTCAGAAACCATTACTGGCAGTGCTCAGGGAACCATAGGAAATTCCCGAATTAACCTGGGTCAGCTGCATATAGACAAATGCCCTATACACTGTACTATCACTTTAGCCCCTCAATAAAATATTAAAAATAATACTATTTTAAAATAATAGCATTTAAAATAATAGTATTTTTTATGGTTAATATAAAAAGTGTGAAGTAAGATATAAACTGGAATGTTTTACTTTTAAATTTTTCATAAACACAGTTGAAATGCAACATAATATATCATTCAAAAAATACATATTTCACAACTAAATATCCTGACTCCAAATTCTGGCACAACTTAGTGAGTATAAATTCAGGAAGTAACTTAACCTGAATGTGTCTTAGTTTTTTTTCTGTGTGTTGAATATGAAACATCTGTTTCACAAGATGGTTAAGAAGATTAAATAAACCTATATATTAATCTATAAAACAGATCTTGTCACATAATAAATCTACAAAATATTAATCCACAAATATGCATATCCAAAAGTTTTCTTTCACAGTTTTATGAAAAATGAAAATAGTATTTTGTAAAACCAAGAAATTTAACCTTTTTATTGAAAGAGATTATTTAGTAACTTATCAAAACTCTGGCATATTTTTGACCAGGCAAGAAATATTTTCCTAGCATTAACCTTCCAAGATGATATATTTCTACTTTTCTTGAGCACCTTGAGTTTGGGGCACTGAAAATGATAATATAGATATTCATTTATTTTTAGAAAATATAACTTATTTTTTTTAAAAAGGCCTGGATCCTTTAATTATTAGAAGAAAGAGTGCCTCATAGAGTTCAGAAAATCTGGTAATATTCCTTCATTTGTTCGTATATCTGAAAATCGAGATCATGACCAAATATGGTGAAAGAAGCACTGACTGATAAATCAGAAGATCTGAGTATAAATTCTGATTACTCGATATAATCCTCTGTTTTTATATATATATCATTTGAAATGGGTGACTATTTCTTCAACAGTGATATGAGATTCTAATAACACTGTAACATAAAACTGATTATTATTGAGATGTGAGAAGACAGAGAGTTGAAGAGCAGCCATGAAAAAAGTTTATTTGATCCAGGTCAGATATTAGAAATAAAAATATATAAGGAGCATAAAATAAAATTTACTTAATGCCTCATTTTTTCTCATAATATTAATGAGAAAATGTACTTTTCCTAGTAAAGCAATATTTTTATCTAAGAAAGTGAAAGCAAAGTTTCACAGTAACAAGAAAAAACATCACCAGGCAAAACAAAGTCCGGAGTTCTTTGAAGTGTCCCTAGTTGAAATGAAAATTTGGGGTCAGTTCTAAAAGTATAAAATGGAAGATGAAAAGCTAAACACTGAAATAAGCGAAATTCAAGGTTTCTATTTATTTTACTAGAAAAGGAATATAAATACCATTGAATTAGAAGAAGGAAATCAGTATTTCATAGCTCAAGAAACTATGCAGATTTTATTAATATGTTGATATAACACTTCAAGTACACATTATGTAAAAATCAATGACCATAATTTAGTATGTTAATTTTTTTGTGTGTGTGTAGTTATAGTCCATTTACTTCTGTAGACAAGTCTTGGTTTTAAAAATATAATACATTCTTTCCACTAAAAATGAATGAAATGTCTTTATACAAGGAGACCTGAGTTATTTGTCTGTTTCTGAGTTTTCTTTTCTTTTTCTTTTTTCTTCTTGGGTCACACCGGTGATGCTCAGGGTTACGCCTATCTCTGCACTCAGGAATTACTCATGGCAGTGCTTGGGTGAATATATGGGATGCTAGGGATTTGCCTTTCAGGTTAGCCATATGCAAGGCAAAAGCCTACCCAATGTGCTACCACTCTGGCCCCTCAGTGACATACTTTAGATAAGAAGCCTTGAAAAAAATTCAGGTAAAAGAAATCAAGTGTTCTCAACTAAAATAAGTTCTTATACAGGAAGATTGGTTGATGAACTTTTTAAATATTTTTAGCCCAAATTAAGAAAAGCAACTCCCAAATGAAGCAGTTTAAAATAGATTTGTCATTAACTTAGAAGGACTTCTCTTTACCATTTCTGAGAACAGGTTTTCATTTTGCTCTGCATCTCCTACTCATGACCCAGATAGATTAACATGTCTTTCCTTATGTGATTAGTCTTTGGCAGTTAGCATGTGGTTCACTATCACTACTATCACTATCTTCCCGTTCATCATCTATTTGCTAATGCGGGCACCGGTAATATCTCCATATGTCCTGTCTCATTGTAGTAGAACCCAAAGGCATCTGCTTGCTCCAGGAACATAAAGAGCCTCAAACCATTATATTAGGTCATGGGAACGACCTAATATAAATGTTACGTGCCACTGGTATTTGGCATATCAAATACAACACGAGCAGTTTGCCAGGCTTGCTGTGCAGGTGGCATACTCTTGTAATCACCTCTAAATAAAGCATTTATTGATGAACCACACAGCCCCTAGCAGCCGTGCAAGTCGGGCTGTGATAGTCTGGTCTGCTGGGTGGAGTTGTTACAAGAGGGAAGTCCGGATGTGGAAAATGGCGGCCCCCATGGAGTAGGGGGAGTCGTCTGGCTTGTTGTGAGGCTCTCCTGGGGTGGCAGGCCAGGGTTAGAACCCGTCATGCCTCCCTGGGCACCTCATGAGCGGCTGGGCATAGGGAGAACAAGTAGCAGCTCTGCCCCTTGTCTGAGAGTCTCTGGTTCCAGCATACCTCGGCCGGATTGAAAAAAAAAAACTGCTACAGGGTGGATGTCAATGATCTGGGCTGTGATATTCTGGTCTGCTGGGTGGAGTTGTGACCAGAGGGAAGTCCGGATGTGGAAAATGGCGACCACCATGGAGTAGGGGGTTCGTCTGGGTTGTTGTGAGGCTGTGCTGGGGTGGCAGGCCAGGGCTAGCATGTGGTTACAAATCTTAATGATGTCTGATCTAGGAGAGAAAAAGGGAACCTGATAACAAAGGTTTAAAAGTTAATATTTTTTTTCAGGAATTATTGCAAATATGCTAATTTCTCATAATCTAACTTCATTTCTTTATTCAAATTAAATATAATTAACTACTTAGAGAGTTTAGATGTTAGTCAGGCTTTATTTTCCCAATTTAAAGTACTTTTATATACTTGTTTTATTTTGAATAGATGAGGGATAGATTAAATTTTCAGTGTACCACCTTAAACTGAAATTATGAATCTGCGTTTTAGAACATAACAGTAGGAATATAAATTATTAGATGCTCATATATATTTTTTAAATACCTAATATATCAACAGTGTATGTCATCCAACCCCAATGTCTCTGGTTGGTTTTCCTCTTCAATCCTTCTTCCACCACAGCCTGCCTATATGGCAGTCAAACTCCCTCTCTCTTTCTCTTTCTTTCTCTCTTTCTCTCTCTCTTGCTCACTCACTCTCCGCTCTCTCTTTTCTGTACTCTCTCTTTTCTCTTTCTATCTCTGTCCCTCTCTCTTCCTCTTTTTACTTTTGGGCATCATGCTTAATAATACATAACAAGAAAAGACACCAGGCAAAACAAAGTCAGAAATTCTTTAAATTGTCCCTAGTTGAAATGAAATGTTTTTAACTGTGTCCCTTTACCTCCTCTCAGTATGCAGTTCTTGTTCAGAGTGATCATTTTCAACTATCATTGTACTAGTTGGGTATTATCTCTCCTAAAGGCCCTCTCCCACTTTTGGCTAGATTTCAACTTCGAACAAATTCTCCTGGTCCTTGATCCATTTTGGTGCGAGACTTGGACCCTAGTGCATGGTGGGAGTTCTGACTTAAGAGCCAGAGGCCTGGGGAATTCCAGTATCTTGGATTGTAGTGGAGGGGCTTATTTTATTATTGATAATTAGTAAAAGCCTTTTGGAACTGGAAAAAAAATCTCCTGGCCCATGTTTCTATTGACCTTGGTTTTCAGAGTCATACTTTGCTTTTTTTAAATCACACAAATGGCTCCAATCAGTATATGTCTATCCCTCTCCCCTGACTCAGTTATTCAGCATGATAATATACATGTACCTCCATTTTTAAGTGAATTTCATGACATCATTTTTTCCCGATGGCTGTGTAGTCTTTTATTGTGTAGATAGATGTATGATAATTTCTTTATCGTCATATCTGTTCTTGGGCACTCAAGTTGTATCTAGATTCTGCTCATTGTAAATACTGTGAATTTTGTGAATATTATATATGGTTAATTTCACTGTCACTTATCTTCCCATTGTTTATTGATTTGCTCGAGTGGGTGGCAGTAATGTCTCCATTTGATGGGAATGAGGTCCATTATTATTATTATTATTATTGTTTTTGGCCTATCGATACACCAAAGGCAGTTTGTCAGGCGCTTCCATGCCTTAGGTTCATCCCAGGGATCCAGTCTTTATCTATGTCAGACCATCAACCATCCAGGGTCCACAGGGCAGAACCCTGGGGGTGTAGACAGACCTATCTCCTGTCTGCAACCTGCTGACTCAGCCAGGCACCGCAGCCACACCTGCAACACCTTGAGCAGCGATTTTATATATATATAAAATCCACCCTTAAGATTATAGATAATTAATTACTCAATTCAATATTACATCATTAATTTTAAAAAAATATTCTCTTTTTGTGTACTATTGGACAATTTAATTTTTAATTACAATTAATAGAACCATTATGCCTGGTTTAAATTGTAAACAATGGACACATTTCTTCTGGGTAATAATTTAAATGAGTAATAATATCATAGGTTAAGCAGATATGTGTGTCTGTGCTTTGAATATATAACTGTTTCATGTCATCACTCAATGAGAGCATCTATTAAGTTTTTTTATTACTATTATAGCATATCATTACTTATTCTACCCAAGTCCTTGTATTATGAGATTGGACTGCCAGTATTCATGTGGTTTTGAAAGTTTCATAGACTGTCTATTCTATTTTTTTTTTTTTTTTGCTTTTTGGTTCACACTCAGTGATGCTCAGGGGTTCCTCCTGGCTCTGCACTCAGGAATTACTCCTGGCGGTGCTAGGGTACCATATGGGAATGCCAGGGACATCGAACCCTGGCTGGCAAGGGCTGGCTGCGTACAAGGCAAACACCCTACCCGCTGGGCTATCACTCTGGCCCAGACTGTCTCTTCTAATTATCTGGAGTAATTCTTTCTCTCAAATTAAGAAATGTTTTCAGATATATGCAATTGACTACAAAATATCCTAAAAGATTTCAAAGAGATCCAGGTCACTCTATATGGAGTTATTCTTTTGGGCTCTATTCTCTTTCATGATTTAGGTATCTTTTATATTCCTGAACTCTTGATCCCTTCCCCTTTTATAGTCATGGTGGTCTGAGGAAGTGAGGTGTCCACCTGAACTTCTGTTTTTATTCAGGTCTACGTGGAGATCTAGGCTGTTCAGGAGCTCATGCTTCACTGTGTGATTTTAAAAAGTAATTGCAAGAATTTAAATGCACAGGCGTTTGACTAAAATGTTAGTTTAGTGTTACTTAAATCAACTAAAATATTTAGAATCATCAATGGGCAAAGTTTGAGAAATCAAGGGCGAGGTTTGCAGTTTGGTAGGACTTGCTCTCCATCTAGATCCTGTGAGGGCAATTGGTTCTGCATAGTTATCTATGAAATAAAAGTTTCAACAACTGAAGCATAAGTCAGCATATGTATTAGAATAAGGGGAAATCAAGTATCAGTAGTTATACTACATCTGACATTCAGTCTCTTAAAAACTATTATTTTACATAGTTTATATAGTCTCTTAGGTATATTATCTGAGTGGTAAATTCAGACATTCTCCATTTGAAATGACAATATGATATATGTTTATATATATATATCTATATACTGTCAATTACTGTATATCTATATATCTTTTATATCTTATAACATTTCATATATAATAATAAAATAAAATTTTGATGACTTTTTGAGCCTTGATTGCTTTAAATAATAGTTTAATTTTTAGTCAGGATTCTTTAGTATTTTTTCCCCAATGGGTAATACAGTTGTGGTATAAATCAATCACTTTAAACTTTTACTTTTGTTTAATAATTTACTAATATTTGTGTAGCTTATGATCAAACATGGGGCCTAACATATGAAAGTTATGTGCTCTTACAATGTGCTACTTACTTGATCCGGTTCTCTATAATTTTTCTAGATTTCAATAGTTAGTGTTTACATGTAATCCCCTTTATTCAAAACAACTTCAATTTCCTTTATTTATTGCATTTAGCTTTATGGAAGAGCTAATTATTTTGCCATATTTTATATTCTTGAGTTTGTAATTTGGTCTTTGTGGATAGTAGCTTCAAATAGTTAAAAAAGTATAAGAAATAATAGTTGTAAAACTATAATAAATGTTAAAATTATTTTAAACTTTGAGTTAGACTTTCAAAAGCATGTCTGTTGTTTAAATAGTTGCTACTACAGTGTGTCAGTTACTTATTTCTTCATATTTATTGCTTCATATTTCTCTGTAAAAAGAGCAAACATTTAACCCTACAATATATGCTAAGAATTTCTTTCCATTAATATACATGCATCATTCATTAACATTGAGGATTTTTAAAATCCTTTTACTATCTCTTTCCAGCTCTTTTGTATTCCATTGTAAGCTCTAAATATAATTTTCCCTTAATCAGTCACTTATCACTTATCTTCCCATTATTTATCTATTTGCTCGAGCTGGCACCAGTAATGTCTCCATTTATCCTTGTCATGTGCAAGTGCAGTCCAATGACATTTGCTCACTCCAGGAACACGAAGAGCCTCAAACTGTTCTTTCCGGTTTTTAACGAAGAAGTCTGACATCTCCTGGTGTGAGGCTATGCGTTCTTTTGAATTCCCATGGAATCCAGTAATTAACTGCTATGGTCAGAGGTAGTCCCTAAATCGCATTAAGTGTCCAGCCCATCTGATTTTCATCATCTTAGCAAAAAAGACAGCATCTTTGGTTTCCTGCATTTGCAATCAACAGGGATATTGGGACAGACATTTCACAAAACTAATTCGGAAAAGCAGGAAGTACCCAAGATGGAGTTAGCGCCTGAGTAAATTGAGGGGCTCAGATAATTACAGAAACCCGGTCTGAGAGGCTTGTTGCCCTGAGTATTCTGTGAGCCTACAAAACCAAATCAATTAGAGATAGATTCATTCAAGCACCCAGACAGCCTGCCAAGAGGTAGCCTCTTCCTGAGGGGAGGTGGGAAAACAGAGGACATATATTCCTCAGGAAAGGTAACTCAGTCATATCAACTCACAGCCTCACTACAGATAAAATGGGAACAGGGATTTTTTTTAAATGTTTGGTGGGACTCTCTCTGGTGGGATCCTCTTTGGTGGGAGACTTGGGCATGCATGCATGGTCTAATTCTGAGCAGAGCTAGAGTTCTTCCATTATATTGGATTTCAATGCTGGAGATTATTCTACTATTAAAAGCCTTTTGGAACAGTGCCTGACTTGTGAGTTTTCATCCATTCCCGGTGGCCTCAGAGATAGAAGAGAACTTTTGTCCTGTTACTGTTGGGGACCTCAATGGCTCCCTGACACATCACTTGATCACTTGATCACTTGAATCCCGTTATTCATCGATTTGCTTGAGCGGGTGCCAGTAACATTTCCATTGGACCCTCTCATGTGCCAATGTAGCCCAATGGCATCTGGTTGATTGAGGAATATGAAGAACCTCAAACCGTTCCTTCAGGGTCTTGACAAGGAAGTCTGACCATCTTATAGGTGGGCGGCCACGTGATCTTTTGACATCCCGTGGGATCCAGTCGGTAATGGCTCTAGTCCAGCGGTTGTCTCCAAATGGCATTACATGTCCAGCCCATCTGATTTTCAATGCCTTGGCAAACGAGACAGCATCCCTGATTTTGGAATAGCAATGGAGGTCAGAACTCTGAATTCCTTCTCTCACTTGAGTGAGGCGTGATACTCAAGCATAGCTCTTTTGATTCTTCTCTCGAGACCCGAATGTTCATCCATTTTCAGTGAGATATAATTATGTGTGGCAAATAATTGGATAGGATAGAAAAGCAGTTTGGAGCCCAGTTAGAACATTTAAAATTGACATTAAGCTTCAAAACAGCTGTTCCAACTTCACAAGTCTTTGACAACCATGCTCAACCCAACCACATTGAGCCTCAAGGTCCGGACTCCCTTAGTCATTATTATCCCAAAATGATATAGACTATCATTCTAGTATTCCTTATTATGTGTGTTTATATTTCAAAAATTTATCTGTGATTTTATTGCTTTACTTTTGTCATCACCTTGCCCCCTGGGTGAAAACGCAATAGTTTACTACCAGCACAGACAATCTCCTGTTAGTGGGATTTTCCACTTAAAAGGTTCACTCAAGGATCTCTTCTGGGAATATTCCAGTAAGCAATTACATGGGGGTTACCTCTTCAAAAAATACTGGTGTAACTATCTGAAGTGGTTTGTTGCCTCAATGAAAGAACCAATTTCTGTTTTTCACATTCCAATAGCCACACACATACAATAACTGGAGTGAACCTTTTAAGTGGGTTGCTTGCCAGGCTCTGTCATGCGGGCACTCTCAGTTTTTGTTCGTCATGAACTAGAGACACAGATACATGGGGCAGAGCTGCTACCAACACTTCCCGTTGCATGTGGCCACAAAGAGGCCATGCAACACATCATTAAATACAAAAACTGAGAGTGCCCGCATGACAGAGCCTGGCAAGCAACCCATGTTGTATTTGATATGCCCAAAACAGTAACAATTATAAACCTCATTCCCATGACCTGAATGAATAGTTTGAGGCTCTTCATGTTCCTGGAGCAAGCAGAGGCCCTTGGGCTATACTAGCACATGACAGAGATGAATGGCAATGTTTGAGCAAATCGATAAACAAAGGGAAGACAAGTGATACAAGTGATCTTACAAAAAACACTAAACTACAAAGTTAATTTTCTATAGACAGGTCTGTACAGGCTAGGCATATCTTGAGAAGTATTTCAAATACAAGGAATCACCCACTTCCCTAAACTACACATCTATGATTGCCACAAAGGCCATGGTTAGGAATAGTTTTAGTTCCTTTTCCATAGCAAATATTAACAAGATAAGCAAAAATTGTCTACTGTTATTTCCACAATTTCTCCCTGCATGATTCTGTGTATATAAATTCCATAGTTTCTGTGGTTTATTTTTAAATTTATGTTTACCTGTACTTCCCACATGCATCAATTATAAAATATGTTATTTATAATCTTGTATTAAAGCATAAATTTATGTTAAAATTTTTAATTAGGTGGCTTAACAGATAATGAATGTGAAAGATGTAGTATTTGAATTTTATAAAATCTGTCCTTTTGTATTATTTCTAGGGTCATATACAACAGATAGTGAAATGATTATACCTATTGAATAAAAAGGATAAAATATTGAATGAATGAATGAATAAATAATTCAGTTATATATATCTTTTCTCTTTTTCTTCCTTTGTTTGACACAACCTTGTTCATTTGTGAGTTTTATTCATATATTTTTTAAATATATGATAAGGCCTGAAAAGAGTTAGGAACTGACTGAAATCATGTGTTTATGGGAGAAAGACTTCCACTTTAGTACTAAGTCTTATTTTCTCTGTCCTGATTCCTAGATACTCTCTGTTTTAAGAGTTGTGTTCTTCAACGATGTAAATCAGAATCAGATAGAAGTAATTCTTTCTACAAATAGTAATATCTATGCAGATTTTGTGCTTCTCCATTTTTTTTTGTTTTTGACCAACACAGAAACTTAAGATATTTCCATTCAGTTATTTTGTATGAGAGAACTTTGTTTCCAAGTACCATATGCTCCAGTGAAACTTTGATAGTCAAGGGAACTTTTAATGTATTTGATAACTTCTTTGCTAACATAAAGCCATTTAATTTCATTTTTTTAATTTAAAAGTGCTTCTTTGTAGCTCCTCAACAAAATACTAGCAAAAAGAATCCAAAAACTCATCCAAAAAATCATATACCAAGAACGAGTAGGATTCATCCAAGTGATGCAAGAATAGCTTAGCATTTTCAGGTCAATGAACTTAATATACCATATCAACGAAAGAAAAAAAACATTGATCATATTATTAGAAGCAGAGAAAACTTTGACAATATCCAGTACCTGTTTATGATAAAATCTTTCAACAAAATAGGAGTTGAATGAACTTTCTTCAATAGAATCAAAGCCATCTACACAAGCCCACAGCAAGCATTATTGTTAATGGGGTAAAAGCTAAAAGACTTCTCCTTAATACTTGAAACAAGACAAATTTGTTCACTCTCACCACTTCTGTTCAATATTTTACTGCTAGTGCATGCCATTTCAATTAAGGAATTAAAAATATAATTATGGGCATCCAGATAAGAAATGAAGAAGTCAAGCTATCACTATAGCCTTGCAAGCTACCCATGTTGTATTTGATATGCCAAATACCAGTAACAATTATAGACCTCATTCCGGAATGGATTGAGGCTCTTTATGTTCCTGGAGCAAGCAGATGCCCTTGGGCTCTACTTGCATGAGACAGGACATATGGAGATGTTACTGGGGCCCACTCGAGCAAACTAATGATGAACGGGAAGACAGTGACAGTGATAGTTCGAGAACCCTAAAGTCTCTACCATTAAGTTCCTATAAACTATAGATCTGTATGATAGAATGCAGGCTATAAAAACAACAGCAGTTCAAGGCTTTCATGAATACAATTAATGAAGGAGAAAAAAAGGGTATTTTTAAAATCCCTTTACAACTCTGCCTCAGAAAATCAAGTACTTCAGAATCAGGTTAACTATGAAGGTAAGGAATCTGTACAAAGAACTAAAAATGCTACTTCAATACATAAAAGAGGACTTGAGGAAACGAGATGAATCTTCTGTTCATGGATTGGGAGAATCATCATTGTCCAAATGGAAACGATCCCAAAGCATTAAATAGAGTCTATGTGATCTTTATAAGGATGACTGTGACAAATTTTCAAAGAAATTGATCAAATATTTCTGAAATTCATACAGAACAATAAACCTCCACTAATAGCTAAAGCAATTCTTGGGGAAAAGAAGATGAGAGACATCAGCTTTCCCTACTTCAAACTGTACTACAAAGAGTTAATAATTTAATCATCATGGTATTGGAAAAAAGACAGACCTGCAAACCAATGGAATATAATTGAATATATTAACAGACACCCTCAATTATAAGATCACTTAATTTTTGAAAGGGAGCAAAAATAAATATGAAGTGGAGCAAGGAAAGCCTCTTTAACAAGTGGTGCTGGGAAAACTGGATACCTACATGGAAATAAATTCAACTCATACCTCTATCTAAGCCCAGGCATAAGAGTAAGACCAAAATGGATTAAAGACCTCAATATCAGATCTGAGTCCATAAATATATGGAAGAAAATGTAGGCAAAACCCTCTAAGTCATCGACCCTAGAGGCTCATCAAAGATGAAACATCACTGAACAAGCAAGATGAAACTAAGAAATTTCTGCACCTCAAAAGAAATGTTGAGCAAGATACAAAGACAGCTCACTGATTGGGGAAGAATATTTACTCAGTACCAATCACTAAGGGGTTAATATACATACATATAAGAAAAGGTGGAACTTTACAAAAAAAATCCAACCCCATCAAAAATGGGGAGAAGAAATTCCTCAAAGAATAAATTCAAATGAACAAAAGGCATTTGAAAAATCAATGCTCTTTATCACTAATCATAAGGGAGATACAAAACAGAACAACAATGAGATATATCATATCTTACCACAGAGACTGGGAAACATCCAAAAGAACAAGCACTAGAGTGCTGGCATGAATATTGGGTGAAAGAAACTTTCATTCATTTTTGGTGGGAATACTGACTGGTGCAGGCATTTGGGTAAACAATATGGAGGTACCTTAAAAAATGAGGAATTGAGATCGTATTTGATCCAGCATTGTCACTCTTGGGAATAGACCCTGGAGGCCCCAAAGCACACAGCAGAAACACCATCTGCACTTCTATGTTCATTGTAGCACTATTCACATAGCTAGAATCTGGAAACGAGAATAGAAAATTGCATAAAGAAAGTACAGTACATCCACACCATGGACTACTATGCAGCAGTCAGGCAAAATCAAGACATGGGATTTTCTTATAAATAGATTGACATAGAGAGTATCATGCTGAGTGATATTAGTCAGAAGGAAAAGGACAGATAGATAGATACAATGACTGCATTTATTGTGGGATGTAAAAAGTTGGTATGAGATTACTATCCAAGGCCAGAGAAAACATTCCAGGAGGACTTGTAAAGCATTGGAGTCTACCACAAATGTTTGGGGAGGGTATGTAAGAGAGAGAAGGGATCATTTTGACAATAATAGTTGGAAATAGTAAATCTAGACTAGAATTGAATATTGAAAGAAGGATAAGAATATTCATGATAACCATTCAGTGTTTTGTTTTATAAAACACAATGCACAAAATGGAGAGAAAGTGAGGGAGAGGAAAGAGTAAGAGAGAGAGAGAGATAGGAGAATGCATGTGTGTGAGAGAGAGAGAAAGAGAGAGAAAAAGAAAAGTGCCTGCCATAGAGGCAGGTTGTTGGGGTTGGGTGAGAGAGAAACAAACCACATTGATGTTGGGAACTGTACACTGTTGGAGAGATAGGTGTTGGAGCACTGTATGACTGAAAGAATCATGATCAGCTTTATGATAGTTTATTGCACAGTAAGTCAATAACAAAAATGATAAAAAATAACTCTTTGTATTTACTAAATGTGGTTTATTAAATATTTATTAAATGCGGTTAAAAGCTTGTGATGATTTCTATAAAAGTAGCATTTATATTGATCATTATTTCTCATCATACATAATTATTCTGTAACCTTTTATTATTAAATTTGATTCACAATTTTATTGCTCTGCTTTGGATCACTGTCACTGTTTTCCGTTCATCGTCAATTTGCTCGAGTGGGCACCAGTAACATCTCCATATGACCTGTCTCATGCAAGCAGAGCCAAAGGGCACCAGCTTGCTCCAGGAACATAAAGAGCCTCAAACCATTCCATCAGGTCATGGGAATGAGGTCTATAATTGTTACTGGTATCTGGCATATCAAATACAAAATACAACACAGGTATCTTGCCAGGTAGCATACTCTGCCATGCGGGTAGCATACTCTTGCAGTCATCTCAAAATCCGGCATTTATTGATGAACTGTGCGGCTGCAAGCAGCCATGAGAGCCAGGCTATGATAGGCTGGTCTGCTGGGTGGAGTTCTGACGAGGGGGAAGTCCGGGTGTGGAAAATGGAGTGTGTGTGGAGTGGGGGGTCACTGGCTTGTTGTGAGGCTCTGCTGGGGTGGCGGGCCAGGGCTAGAACCTGCCATCTCGCCCGGGCACCTCATGAGCGGCTGGGCACAGTGAGAGCCAGTAGCAGTTTTGCCCATGTCTGTCTCTGGATCAGCATACCAGGGCCGGATTAAAAAAGACTGCAGCAGGGTGGATCTCGATGAGCCGGGCTGTGATAGGCTGATCTGCTGGGTGGAGTTCTGATGAGGGGAAGTCTGGATGTGGAAAATGGACTTCCTCATGGAGTGGGGGTAGCTGGCTTGTTGTGAGGCTCTGCTGGGATGGCGGGCCAGGGCTAGAACCTGCCATCCGTCCAGGGCACCTCATGAGCAGCTGGGCATAGTGAGAGCCAGTAGCAGCTCTGCCCCATGTCTGTCTCCTGCTTTGGATACATATTACATATAAACATGAATACATTTATATATGTATCATTATTGAACAATTAACATAATTTATAGATGGATGTATGACATATATTAAATATTCATTTGACACAATGAAATTTTACTTATATTAATGACTATAGAAAAGTCTGTTTTATTGAGCATTAAACCTCTCTTGATTTTAAATTCAATCAATAACTGCTAAATAATACAATTTTGGGAAGTGTGTAATGAAACATTATTTGCAATTAGAGGTTTTATTCTGGTTTGGTTGTTCTTTAGAATGTTTAGTTTTACTTCTTGTTAAATGATGTCATCATAATAATATTATGTAAGGTCAAGGCCTTGCTGCCCTTTAATTTTTTGTCTTTGTTGGATAAAGAATTCAAGGACAAGATGGTGTAGATGATAATTAAGAAATTTATTGAAGACATATTATATATCAAACATGACTGTAATTTTCAAGGGAGAAAGCCACACTGGGTTAGCATTTCATAAAGGCAGGATAAGTAAGGGAGGACTACATATAGGGTTATGTAGTTAGACCATGCATTGGACATAGGAGAACAATTTGAGTAGTCCTGAATTTGTACACATGTTAGAACTACATAAATATTTATACATTTATACATTATTCACAACATCCAACTATGCATGGAAGTAAGTATATGAACTATATGATCTTAATATATGTGTATTATCAATATAGTATGTACATAATATTTACATGTATTCTCTTATAAACACATACACATATCCCTTTCCCTTATCCCTCCCCTTTCCTTCCCTCCTCCCTCTACCCATCCCTCCCCTACCACTCCCTCTCCTTCTCTTTTTTGGGGGAGCACTTTGGTTTTCAAGGCTTATTACTAGATCTGCATTCAGGGCTCAAGCCTGTTGGGACTCAGAAGCCTATGTTATGCAGTGATCAAAGCTGGGTGTCATCTCTCTGCACCCAGAGGTATTATTTTTCATCAGAGAATCCAGTTTGCTTCTTAGTAATATTTGTCTTTGCTTTTATCCTTTCCTCCATTGCAGTCATCTAAAAAATCCATATGGATATTATTTTTATATATAATTTTTGTCTTCATGTTAAAATAAGAAAAGTTGGTTAGAATGTTCATTTGTCTTCTCAAATGTTGGCTTATTTATTTTTATATACACAAATGTGTAGTTTAGTCTGTGACTATAAAGTTTCAAACAAGAAAAATGTCTTGACGTTAAAGAATTATTTTGGAAATTTACACATAAATAATACTAATATATATATAGAGAGAGATCAATACTTCATGAACACAAGTACATAAGCTTTGGAGGTTTACAGCAAAAGAAGTGCTCTTTTTATTAGGTGCCATTAACAGATGTGTCCATGTAAGAGGAGAGACAGAGACAGAGAGAGAGAGATAGATGGAGAGTGAACTAGGAACATGAAATAGATAAATTTGTTATATATTAAGTTAATAAAATATTACTATCAAATCACGTTGTCACTATAAACCCTTTAACGAAAGTGAACTTCAATACACAATACAAACAAGTTTTATTTTATTCATAAGTGACTGTTCATACTAAACTTACACAGAGAAGCTTTTTCTGTTTCAATGTAGATGACAAGGAGAAGCTAGGTTTTTCTGTTTAGTTCTCATGTCTAAAATTTTTAATTTGGAGTTTGTGTCTTCTAAAAGTCAGTAATATATTCCTAATGACTTCCTGTGGATGATGGATGATATCACTTGAATCAGCAAAACAGATGCACCCGTCTATTTCAAAACTTAATGTAACTTTAAAAATGCAAGAGAAAGTAGCTCTTGGTAATTCAGCAGTTTGGTACACCTTTGTGTCGAACAGAATGATTGAGAAGAAAAGTAAAGCTTATAATTATGTGTTTTAGAGCCCACTTTGTTAAAGTAGTTGTTTTTCTAACCTCATAATTGCATTTTACAGTAAAATATCTAGTTTGTTCATGTTTATACACTAACTCTGTTTTGTTTTCACTGTCTTCCATCTTCAGGAATCCCCTGGTGTTTTGCAGATGGCAAAATGTTTACTTTAACCACCCCTCAAGTGAAGTCATCTTCAGTTAAACAACATAAAGTTCTGTGCTAATTTTATCTTTGTGTACTGAATACAGAATTATCAGTTTTTAAACAACAGCAGGACTTATCACTATCACTATCTTCCCGCTAATCATCTATTTGCTAGAGCGGGCACCAGTAATATCTCCATATGCCCTGTCTCATGCTAGTAGAACCCAAAGGCATCAGCTTGCTCCAGGAACATAAAGAGCCTCAAACCATTATATTAGGTCACGGGAATGACCTAATATAAATGTTACTGGTAATTGGCATATCAAATACTACACGAGCAGCTTGCCAGGCTTGCCGTGCGGGTGGCATATGTTGTAGTCACCTCTAAATAAAGCATTTATTGATGAGCCACATGGCCGCAAGCCGCGCATGCCTGGATGTGATAGTGTGGTCTGTTGGGTGGAGTTGTGACAAGAGGGAAGTCCGGATGTGGAAAATGGCGGACCCTATGGAGTAAGGGAGGGTGGTCTGGCTTGTTATGAGGCTCTGCTGGGGTGGCAGGCAAGGGCTAGAACTCGCCATGCCTCCCAGGTGCCTCACGAGCAGCTGGGCACAGGGAGAGCAAGTAGCAGCTCTGCCCCATGTCTGAGAGTCTCTGGTTCAGCATACCTGGGCCGGATTGAAAAAAACTGCTGCAGGGTGGTTGTCGATGATCCAGGCTGTGATAGTCTGGTCTGCTGGGTAGAGTTGTGACGAGAGGGAAGTCTGGATGTGGAAAATGGAGGGTCCCATGGAGTAGGGGAGTGTGGTCTGGCTTGTTGTGAGGCTCTGCTGGGGTGGCAGGCAAGCGCTAGAACCCTCCATGCCTCTGGGCGCCTCAAGAGCAGCTGGGCCCAGGGAGAGCAAGTAGCAGCTCTGCCCCATGTCTGGAAGTCTCTGGTTTATATAAGTCAGAAGGACTTATAGAAAATATAATGCCATCATCTGTGTTGTAGTGTGTCCCAACTTTAAGACAGAAATGGTCTCTTGGTAAAATAACATTAGATTATTTGAGAAAAGGAATATTATTAAAATTTTGTATTTTTAGCCAGACTAACATCTTACATCAAGAACCATGTAGACCATCCTATTGTTACATGTGTTACTCTTCTGTATTTTGCTCTGAACCTAAATTTGTGTAGAGGTAAAATTAGTTTAAAAGAATCTGAATGAATGTTTTTATGTTTTTAGGCCATGCTACCACATTATACTCATCACCTAATTTTCAGTGTCCCTTCTGCACAGTTCATTGAGCCCAGTCAATACACTATGTCCTACCTTGGTAGCTCAGTTCTGAGGTCAGAAACCAAGTATTTATTTTAATTAAAAATAATTAAAATAATTTTAATTAGAGGGTGACTTTTTCTTTGTTTCTTTATATATCACATAAATGATTGATACCTCGTGTTAGTTTTACTCCTTCTGTTTAATATTACTTCAAATGGCCATTTTCTGAATATTGAGTTGAATAATTTTATTAAAAATTAAATTGTTTTAATAAAAAATAGTTTAGAGAAAAGTGAGAGAGGAATATAAAATAAGAGAAAGAAGTTGCATACTTTAACTTGGAATCTGATCAATTTCAGAGCTGGATGTAAAATTCCCTCTAGTTCTATATATGCTGTGTTATAAGAATAAATTCATATTTTCTAATGACTGATTAGTATTCCACTATGCATACAGTATATGTCACGTATTCTTTCTCCACTCATCTATTTTAGGGCACTTGGACTGTTGACAGTTCTAGCCTATATAAATAGTACTATGGTGAAAATGTGTATATGTGTACATTTATATATACATATACAAAGATACATATTGTTATTAAATAGCTTTTAGAATCATGTTAGTGGTTATAATAATAATTTTCATGGTGATAAGTATATAAATATCATTTAAGAATAATAGCAGAATTGATAAAGGAAAATATTCAAAATTTAGATAATATTGTTAAAAATAATAGAAGCAATTTTTTTTCTTTTAGTTTTATATTGTTTTTGAGCTATGGAAGGAAACATTCCTCCTGTAATATCACCCTCTTTTTTTCTTTGTATTGTTCGGGTTGTAAAAATAAAGAAAAACTTTTTTTAAATTTTACATTTAAAATTATTTCTACCTTATACAGTGGAAACTAGGAAGAAAACAGTGATACTATGCTTTATCAGCATAGTATAAGTAAAATTTTGTTGAAATCACAATAATATATGATTATTTTTCTTATGTTTGTAGATTGCTGGAACCTTTACAT
The DNA here is from genome assembly GCA_021461705.1 of Cryptotis parvus. Taxonomy (NCBI): domain Eukaryota; kingdom Metazoa; phylum Chordata; class Mammalia; order Eulipotyphla; family Soricidae; genus Cryptotis; species Cryptotis parvus. The sequence goes on from JAJIBD010027793.1 coordinate 88,808, forward strand.
ATATTTTGTATACAACATGAAAAAGCATATTGAACAAATACAAAGGACTGCTTAAATTAAATGACCCCACCATTAAATCATCTCACTTATTAAATGTTACACTTTCACTTAAGAATTTCATATCTCACTAGCAGCCTTTCCAAAGGCTAATAACTATAACTACAACTTTGTATACATATCCTTCAAGATTACCTCCTTCTTTACTTTGGCAATAAAATTGATGTTTTATAGCAAAGTGTTTTAATTCCTGTTGAGTTGGAATAGATTTTTATGTTTATTATTCATGAGACAGAATGAATTCTAAACTGAAGTATTTTATCTTCCTAGCAACAAAGTGGAAGCCAAGGGATGCTAGAACAGCAGATAAAGCCCTTGCCTTGAATGCAACTGACCTAGATTCAATACCCAACACAAGAGCCAAGAGTAAGTCCTACTGTCATTGAATATGACTAAACCTTTCCCCCATCAAAAATAAATTAGCTTCCTATTCTAGTGATTATATTGCAGCATTGATACCAATCCCTATTCTGTTCAATTTTCATGATTACTCTGTTTTTCTTTTATATGCCCATTACATGTCTTTCCCCATTGAATATTTCTTACGTACTGATTATCATAGGGGAACACTGTGTTCTCAGATTACATAATGATTTTAATGAAATATTGATTCCTAAATTTTGACTTAATGCTTCTGAGAGTACGTAGGTATGGCAAAGATGTATAAATCTAGATATGTGATTTTTTTCAGATATCTCACTTAGGCCAATTCTTATGAACATGAATGAAACACCCTGCCTAGTAGATATCTTTGTTTCCTTGGTTCCTTTAGCACAGGCAAAAAAAATCTAATTTAAGACCTAGAAGTAAATGAGTCCTTGTCATTTTACCTCCTGATTCATCATCTTCTATTGAAGAGACTTAAAGTTGTATTCAAAATGATATCATGTAAACCAATGAAGCACAGCCTAACCTGTCATCTCCTAATATAATAAGATATGATGTACTGGAAATCATTTAAAGCAATCACTTCATTTCAGGTTGGGTACCTACTATTGATTCATGAGAATTTCTATACTGAATTAATCTGGGGGAATATGAAGCACAGTTATTAGGCTAAAAACTCCTTTCAAGGCTTTGTATTTTGACCAGTTATTTTTGTGCATATTTTTACAGCTTTATTTTTGTCTGTAATGACTAAATATTTTTCTGTCACCTTTATATTTGTTGGATATGCATAAAGTATTTTATCTCAATAGTCTTGAATAAAAATTGTGATTATCAAAATTCAATAATTAGAGCAACGTAAGTACTGGGATATCAATATTATCTATGAAAGATAATTTTAGGTATAGTACCTTAACATTCTTATTGTAATTCGGAAGACAAGAGCATGTATAATTATATAAGTAACAAATAATTATACCTATGTAAGTGTCTAAATTATGGTGAAAGGAAAGAATTATTACAATTCAAGAATATTAGATAAATTTAAATAAGTATGGTATAAATACATCAGTGTTATTTATTTATATTGGTTCCACACACCCAGAAGTACGTAGGGCTTGCTTCTGGCTCTCCACTGAGGGATCATTACTAGTGAGTTTCATGGGACCATGCTGTTTGCTAGAATTTGAACCTGGGTTATCTGCATGAAAACAAGTGACCTACTCACCTGTACTAGCTTTCTGGCAGTCCTAGTGTCATATTTTAAAACCATCTATCTTACATAAACTATTAAATTCAATGATTATGTAACTTATACCTATTGCAGATTTGTTAACCTAAAACCTGGTGTTTGTCCTGAGGAGTTATAATGCAGAACAACGATTAAAGGATAATGATGTATCACAAAGCTTGTTTTGATTAAGCTTTTGTTTGTGTTTTTCATTTCTGATAGATTTTTTTTCTATGTGAAGGGAAAGGTAGCAGACTCTTCCTCTGAAAATGAAATTTTCAGATGAATATTGGTATTTCTTGAAGTTTTAGAATTAATCATGAGATGTAGTGAGTTCATGTCATTATTTTCATATCTTGTTTTCTTTTCTCAATGTGTTTTTTTGAGATCTTTAAAAAATAAGAATAATTAGTAAAGAAGCATGCCTGTGATAACAATATGTATGCTGGGACACATATATACATATATATATATATATATATATAATTTCAATTGTAAGTTTCTAAAAGTCTTCACAAGTAGCAAACTTCTAAGCATGCATATTTAATTATTATTAATAATAATATTATTATTTTTTACAGAAAGAAACTCTGGAGCATTGTGAATAAGATGGTAACAACCTGCCCCCCCATGTGCATGACTTGCACTTATTCATCTGAATTATCTCATTGGCATAAATTGCATGTAGGTCCAATCAGTCAACTACTTAACATGCACTGCAAAGCATGGTTCTGGTGGTCACTATTAATAGCATAGACATAATTAGTTTTCTGAAAGTTTCAAGGTCTTAGAGAATTACTTCTACGCAGGCAACAAAAAGTACCAATGACTTTATTATACAACAATATTTGCAGCTTTGTTTCTCAGTAAAATATCATTTCAATATGAAAATACTGGCATTAAATATCAAGGACTTACTGTGAAGTCGGGATATATTGATATGCATTATATAGATGTAATGCATCTAAAGCATTTAGAATGGTGTCTGGCAGGTATAAATAATATTAATAATTATGTGTCTTATTTAATAATAGCAATTTAGAAAAATGAAACAAGTTTTATTCATATGCAAATCAGGTAACTTCAAAAATTCTCTTTTAAAGTAAGTAAAAGTGGTTCAATTAAATATCCTTCAAAGAATTTAGTTGAGTAAGAAAGGAACATGGTAAACTGCAGCAAGAAATAAAACCATGAGAACAGAAATACAACTGTTTTGTAGGAGACTTGGCAGGGAAGGGAGAGGCAAAGCTCCTTGGGGTGTCCGGGAGAACTGGAGAGGGAAAAGAGCAGTTATAAGAGTTTCCTAGATACTGCAGTCACTGGACCAAGCGACGGTCAGAAAAACTTTACGTCGGGCTGGTGTCAGAAGTCAATTCCGTGGCTTAAGGAAGGGCAGTGAAAATGTTTAGTCCCAGTTGCCCCCAAGGACTTTCAGCTCTCCAACAGCATCAAATCTACTTTGGAAGCAGGCAACTTCTAGCAGGAATGCGAAGAAGGTTGAGAAGCGTCAAGAAAACGTCGAGTCCCTGAGGGACACTTCCGGCTCTAGCTTCCGGCACTAGGTGGCGACATAAAATTACAGAAATCCTCCTCCTTCTCCCCTCTTATTCTCAAATAAGTCTTAAACTCAGGACATGAGTTGAAACACACTTTTCTGGTCCCTAGAAACAGAAGCTCAGAATTCCAAAAACTGAACCAAAGAGCCAGGATGAGGCGCTAGGAAGTACAAAACCAGAGCCTCATTCATAACTTCAGACAGAAGCAGACCTAATGGTGAAACATGGAATACCACCAAACTGAAGGTCTGAAAAACAGCAACATTCTGGGAGATTATTGGATGAGCTAAATAAGAACGATGTAAGAATCCCAGGTGTCTCTGAAGAACAGAAAGGTGAGGTTGATAAAAACTATTAGTCAAAAAATTAATAACTGCTATTGACCAAAATTGAGGAGGAACACACCCTATCTAAGGGTCTTAAAGAGTTTTGGTCAAAACAAACTCAAAAGAAAATGTTCAAGACACATCATGATCAAAATGACAAAAGACAAAGGTGACAATAGAATATTAAATGAAGTAAGATCAGAAAAGGACCTTGTTTTCTTTTGGTTTTTGAGCCCCATCCTGTGGTTCTCAGAGGTTACACTTGACTCTGCATAAGGGATCATTCCTGGAGCTGAGAAGCTAATCGGGATAGAAGCAGGTCAGCTGCATACAAGGCATGCGCTTCATTGAATGCAATCTCTCTGGCCCCTAAGGACGCAATTTTTATATAAAAGTTCCCCCTTAAAATTCATGACATGACTATTAAATGAGAGTCTCTAGACAACAAGCGAATGGGGGGATAATAAAGGAAAACAAATAAACCAAAACACATAGGGAATAAATATCTCACCAAAATACTTTATACAACTACGTTATAATTCAGATTTGAAGACATGATATAACTATTCATGGAACAATAGTAGTTTATGAAGTTTATAGGTATAAAATTAGATTTTCTATAAGCATTAAAGGAAATCTATTAGTTTTTTTATTTTTTATTTTTGGGTCACATTGGGCTATATTCAGGGATTTCTCCTGGGCCCATGATGAGTGATCACTTTTGATGGAATGGGAAGGACACTATGGAGTGCCAGTGGTCAAACCCAGGTATGTCATATGTAAGACAATTGCATATCTGTTGTACTATCTCTCCAGCCCACAAAGTAGCACTATTAAAAGGCAAGACAAGCTTCACAAAAACTGTTAACATATTGAAAACTGCAGTCAATTTCCTCATCTCAATTGTTTAATTTCATGTCCATAGTCAGCACTCACCAATCAAGTGGCTGCAAGGATCAGGAAACTGAACCCAATGTTTGGGAAGCCTACAAAACACACGTCAAAGTCAGAACAGTAATGATAAGCGAAGGTTGAAAATCAAAGGTTCAAGGCTCTATATTTGTTTTGTTTTGTTTTGAGGTCCCACTTAGTTGTCCTCAGGCTAACTATTGATTCTGCACTCAGGAATCATGACAATGCTGCTCTGTGACCTATGAGCTCCCAGGGATAGAACCCTCAGCATCAACTACTGCAAGAAACATACCCTAAACACTGTGTAGTGCCACGGCAACACATATATATATTACAAAAATATATAATATGTTCTGTCCAGCGTGGATAGTGCTGGGATGAACATCAAAGTACAGATAGTTTCTTCTGTGTGTTTTTGGGTCTCCAGGGCATATTCCCAGGAGTGGTATTGCTGCTTCTAATGGGAGCTCAATGTCTAGTTTTAGGAGGAATGTCCATATTGTTTTCCAAAAAGGGCTGGGTCAGTCGGCACTCCCACCAGCAGTGGATGAGGGTCCCTTTCTCTGCACATCCACGCCATCACTGGTTGTTCTTGCTGGTTTTGGATGTGTGACGGTCTCTGTAGTGTGAGATGGCACCTCACTGTTGTTTTGATTTGCATTCCCTGATGATTAGTGATGAACAACATTTTTTTCATATGCCTTTTGGCCATTCAAATTTTTCTTTTTTGGAAGCTTCTGTTCATTATGACAGAATCTCTAGAGAGTCTTATCAGTGGAGCAAGTAAAGACTTAAATCCTTAGAGAGCATACAGCCTTATTCCTGTGATTTTCTGGTTCTGATCCATTACTGGTTTTCCCCTCCAACTAAGTATCCTTAGCTTATAGAACAAAAGGTTGTATACACAGTGAAATCTTGGCCACTTCAAGAGGTTTCAAGGAGTTTCTCTCCCATGTATTTAGGAGTTATATATTTCACTAAAATTATAGTTGCTGGATTTTCCTCCTTCCACTCTCATTAAGAGGTAGTGAATATATATAAGCCATAGGCCTAAATTATAAGAGGGAATTATATTTCTCCCATATGTTGGAATGGCAAGGGAAACTGTATTTGTTTCGTGTTTTTCATTGTCTTGTTGGAAATAAAAATGAAATATTTCTATATTTTACATAATCATTGCTAAAGTAATTTTTACAACATATATATAATTATATACTGTATAAGTGTATAACATAAATATAATATATTATATATTATATATTAAGTGTATATTATATCATATATAATATATTATATATTGCATGTCATAAAAATATATTATATATGTAATGTATAAATATATAATATGTAGTACATGAATATGAGCATATAATAACTATATAGTATTTATTATAGGTAGTATAAGAATATGAACATAAAATAATATGCAATTTGTCTAAACACAGTCAACATACAGTAATCCTTTTGGCAAAGAGGTATATTTTCTTGGCAAATTCTGTTTCTTCACAAAGTCAAAAGTTCAAGTCAATGTGCTAATGAAGACATTATCAGTTCCTACACCAGAGAAAGCATTTCCAATTTAATTTATATTACTATAAGAATTCATAACTGTTATGTTTTCAAAATTCCTATATCATGTTGATCACCTTTCATTCTTGTAACTTCATAATCAAAGACTTTTGTTAATATTTCAACTTTATTACAGGCATAATTCTATCACCCATCCTAATTTTAGAGTATTTCTAGAAAAAAATATGTTGTTTTATGTTTAATCATAAGATAAATTGTCATAAAATATTTTATTGCTCAGAGAAAAGTCTTTTTAGTTTGGGCAAGACTGAATTATGCAAAATAGATAATGGTTATTAAGATCATCATAGATAATGGATATTAAGATCAAAATTTAAAGTCTTCAGTTAACTAGGAGATCTTTAAACTAGACTTTTATTTCTTGCTTTTATTTTTATTTATTATTATTTTGCCTTGGATGCCACGTACAGTTGCATGTTAGTATTCAGACTTAATTTCTGGCTCTTGGCTGGTCTTGGGGAACCACATCAGATGCTAGTGATCTAACTCTGTTCAGCCATGTGAAGAGCAAATACTCTACCCACTGCACTGTATCTAGGGCCATGATCTTTAATTAGTTAAACCTCTTGCTCATTTATTTTTATTTTAATAATGAAAAGAAAGTCTCCAGTAGTGTTGGGTGACGCCTTACATAGCTTCCAGCTACACTTAGCTTGCAGCCCCTCCCAGCTCTGCTAGGGAAGCTTTGAATCAACTCTGGAGCTTGTAATAGTCAGAAGGCCACTTGAAGTGCTGCATTTCAATAGAGTTGTTTACCTGTATTCATCTCTTAGATAGTCCGGCCCATTGTGGGAAGTTTTGGTGGATCTGAAAAGTTTTGGTGGATTTCTATCTATAAAATAAGCTGAAAGAAGAAAGGCCTTTCACCATTTTTGGCTTCCCTTGGCATTTTGCTTCTCTGTCCTCTCCTTTCTCTGTTGGGCCTCAACACGTGGTGGCAGCCATCTTGCCCTACTCGTGACTGGGGCCTAACTGGGAACCCAGAGTCAAGAGTTTTCCCTGCTCAAAGGGGACACTCATCCATTGTTGGTAGGAATGCCGGCTGGTACAGCCTTTCTGGAAAACAATATGGACATTCCTCCAAAGACTAGAAATTGAACTCCCATTTGACCCAGCCATACCGCTCCTGGGAATCTACTCTGGGAAACCAAAAATACGCAGCGGAAACACCATCCCTACTTTTATGTTCATAGCAGCATTATTCACAATAGCCAGAATCTGGAAGCAACCAGAGTGCCCGAAAATCGATGAGTGGATAAAGAAGCTTTGGTACATCTACACAATGGAATACTATGCAGCTATTAGGAAAAATGAAGTTATAAAATTTGCCTATAAATGGATGGACATGGAGAAGATTATGTTGAGCGAAATTAGCCAGAAGGAGAGAGACAGATACAGAATGACTGCATTTATCTGCATAACATAAATATATATGTACATATTAAGATACCAATATCCAAGGTCAAGTGAAACATATCAGGAGGTCTGGTCAAAGGTGGAAATTATCACAAACGTGTGGGAGTCAGAGGTTAGGTAAGACAGAAAATGGAACAGTGTGCTAACAATTGTCGAGGGTACTAATGCCAACCTAGAACTGAGCATTAAATAGAGGCAAAAAGATACACATGACAACCCTTTAATGTATTATCTGTAATCCATAGTCTGGAGGGGGAAAGAGAAAGAAGAGAGAAACGGAAAGAAATAAAGAACCTGCCATGGAGCTGGGCTGGGGGAGGGGGAGGGAACTGGGGATGTCGGTGTTGGGAGATGGGCACCGGTGGCGGGATGGGTGCTGGAACACTGTATGACCAAAACCCAAATATGAACTTTTTAATTGTATATCTTTGTAATTGTAAAAATAAAAAATTAAAAAATAAATAAAATAAAAAAAAGAGTTTTCCCTGCTCTTGGATTGTATATTGGAACCTATGATACTAAAGCCCATTTAAAACTGTGCCAGAGTCCTGAGTTTTCATCCATTTCCCTCTGGCTTCAAGGTAGAAGGGAACTCGCTTCTTGGTTGGGGACCCCAGTGGCTCCCGATACAGTAATTTATAATCCATGAAAATATTATCTCACACACATATAATTACATATGTATGATTGAATTTCACATGCAAACACTAAGTCATTCAAGAAATTTGACTACACTTAAAGGCATGTGGCTCACTTCTATGTTGGACATCACATGAAAATTTTATGTAGTAAAGTTCAGATTGTGGACTCAGGAAGAAAATTGATGAAACTTAAGTCATACTCTTTAGAAAATTATGTCCCCATATTTCACATATTAAAGACACATTTTACTAGTAAAAGGTAAGACTTTTCACCAATTCACATTTAATTTTTATCTAATTAGATTTTTTTTACTCTATATGCCATTATTACCTGTCTTTTATAAGAAAGATACATGCACATCTTATAAATATTACTTGTAAATGGAAGTGAATATGAGTCATGTTAAACATTTGAAGAGGTTAGAAATGGGGAAAGGCCAACATTTGAAGAAGCGTTAGATTATTAGGGGGACATATTTTGTGCTCTAGCATTTTCAGATATATTATAAAAAAGGGGCACAAGTTATTTTAAATTACAGGTCTTATAATATGAAGTAAATGTAAAATAAGTAAGAGCTACAAGAGTTTTAAAAATAGTTCTTAAGGAAAAAATATTTGGCAAGAAGATCTACATAAAATTTTAACTGACATAATATTTAATGATAAAAAAGTAAATATGAAAGTAATATCGATAAAAACTTTATTTCATTTTTTAAATAAATTGCAGAAATAAATAAGTCTACTTTTTAAAGATCAATAACATTGTTGGAATAGTCTCAACTTCAAAACAGAGATAAAGCATTTACTATTTATAAAGGGACAAATTCAAAAAAATAATAAATTTAAAATATATTAAAAATAGAATTACTTTTGAAAATTGTATCATGTAGAAATTAGTGTTCATGTTTCTAAGTGGATAGCCATTAGAAAATCAACAATATGGCATTCACAGTGGCAATCAAAGCAAACTCCTAGTATGGGTAGTGAGGATCTCCACATGTGCCCTTATATGAGAAAGGCATGGATCAACTCCAGCTTCCCGGAATGTTGTCTTCTGAGTGTCCATGATTATATTTTTTGCCCTGTGTTCCCTCCAAAGCTTCTGCTTCTCTGAAGGTTGTACTGTCCCCTGGAAATATTCATCTGCATGGATAAACACACGTGTTTCAATTGCAACAGAGGGTCTTACCCTCTTGTCTTCAGAGCTCCCTATGGGATCAAATGAGGCATTTGCGAATCACCTTGCTGCTAATTATGCCCCCTGTGTGGGAGAACCACATATCTTCCTCTTCAAAATATAATGTAAACTAGGAGTCCTGCAGACAAAATGGACAATATGTTTTAAAGAAATATGTACCTCCAAATACCCACTTTTAGTCGTCCCAGAACATCATCAGCGGTGCAGCATCACTTGTCTGAAAGCCTTTGTTTTACTGTGCCTCCGATTTTCATTTGGTGCCATATGTGCACTGCTTCATGAAGATTTTATGCACAACCATTCCAGCACCGCAATACTCTCGGGGGTCCCAGCTATCCTCCACCAAAATCTTAAAAGTCACTCACCTCTAGGAAGCTTGATTCTGTATAAAAGGTCTCCACTACCTTTTTCTTCGGTATTTGTTTCTCCCTTATTATGAGTCTTTATGCACCTTTCAGAAATATTTAAACTTTAGAAAATCCTTTTTCATTATTTTATTTAATTTCCAAGTGTTTGGGACTTTTGCCCTGTTTCTGTTTGTGATTTTTAGTTTCAAAGCATTATGATCTGAGAAGAGAGTTGATGTGATTTATAAGTTCTTGATTTTATGTAGCTATAGTATATGATTCTGCATGTGATCTATGTTGGAGAATGCCTCCTGTGTACTGGGGAAGGATGCATGCTCAACTTTGGGAATAGAGGTGCCTTATAAAATTGTCTGCTAGGACCTTATCTTCCATTTCTTTCTTCAATACCCCAGGGATGTCAGCGAAAATGTTAAACTAATCTGGAAAGTTGAATGAGCAAACAGAGGGTATGAGAGATGGATGAGGACCTGCTGGTGATAATGGAGATTTGTTACGAAGGATGCTAAGACTCATCTTCCCCCACTTTTTTAACACTTTCTTAACTGATCATCCCTTAAAATCTACTATATCGTCTATACATTAGACACCACAACCAAGGAGTTGTTTGACTTTTCTGTGTTTCCACCTTTCCGTGGTTATAGTTTAAATGTTATTAATATATTCATCTTTCTTTGTTCTTATCAATTAGCCTAATAACTGCTTAATTTTCCAGGGTTGAAGAACACAGTGGTGTTCAGGACATTTTCTATTGCTCCCTGAAGTCTCTGTTCAGTATAGATAGTATTTCTGAGTGTTCTCTTCAACAAACTTCATGAACATAAATCTCCTATCTGTCCCCCAGGGATTCAGACCTATGACAGTTTGTAGTGAAAGTGGTTAGAGAAAACTCACAGTGAAACGTATTTTTTAGATTCAATTCCCTCCTGGTTCCCTGCCCCAATAGCATTGTAGCTGTTAGAGGATTTTAAGGTGTTAAGTTGGCATGCTAGTGAAAGTGAATGTGCCTTAGAGGTGAAGTATATTAGGCTTCAGTATTACGAGAAAATGTTATTATAGGAAATCTAGAATTAGTTGGTGGTTGCTCTAGGCAGTAAGTGCTTTAGTAAAATAAAACAAAAAGGTTGAGAGTGATTTTTAGCAAGTTAACTCTCCCTGTAAAAGTCAAAAGATGTGCCTAGCTATGCAAAAAAATAGAATCTTATCTCAAACAAGTGTGCAGAAATATAGAGTATTAAGAAAAAACAAATTTTAATGGATTTTATTCAGATTTGTTTTATTCAGATTTGAAATTTTATTCAGATTTGTTTGAGCTATCTGTTCCAGAAATCACGAAGAAATTAAAAAATTTTAATTTGACATCTGGCATTAGTCAGTAACTATAAAATCTTGAGCAACAGTCCTTTAAACTTTAAGCTCTGCCTTTATACTTCTTAAATAGGATGAAATGGCAAATGTTTTGCATAAGGAATATTTTTCAAATATGGAAGCACTTTCCAAGGAAAAAGAATGTGAAAATACAGAAATTACACCTCAATGGAGATAAGGAAAGACTGGGAGTGGAGGAAATCTTGCAAAGGTCGCTTAGCAAGAATATCACTCCCTAAAATTGAGGTCAATAGAAAACTACAAAATAAATAAAGCAGGAACAAAATATTCAAAGTTATAAGCTTGCATCACTATCACTAGTCTGGGCTCATCACCAATTGATTTAACTAATTAAGAAATAGAAAAGAAGTGCTGAAGGGGAGTTGTCATAAATACCAAAAATAGCACCATGATCGCAAATAGACAAAGAAAGTAATTACGTTGAATGTTTACTCTTTTCTCTGAAATGTGTATGTGTATATATTAAAAATACATACTGTTTCATTCCTTTTCTTTTCTTATGTATCATAAAATATACTGATTTTTGTTGAGGAAGAGAATGATTTCTCACTGCCATATTAGATCTTTGTGACTGTGCCTTCTATAATAAACTAGAGATGAAAAGGGAAAAACAGCGAATGAAGTCCAAAGTAGAATCAAGATGGAATGTCAATATGTCAATAAACTCGCTAAAATAAAACAGAAATCATGAATATAACTGGTGACAAGGATTCAAGAGCAACAAAAAATCTTCTATATTTTCCTTTTAGGGACACATGATAAAGCAGTCTCTTTAGAATACAATCCCAGGTATTTTCATGAAAAGAAAAGAATTCATTAGAGGGGTAATTCATGAAAAATTACCCCTCTAAATTTCTGACTTCTGAATGCATACACACATATACATAATTATGTTTAGTAATATACATAATGACCTGCCCACAACAACATAGTTAATTTTTCAAGAATATCACAGTAAGCAAAATAAGCTAGACTAGAGGTGATTAGTGTATCTAAAGTATTCTTTGAAATCGTTCCCTACATGTTTTTATTAGTTCCCTATTTCACTTATACTGCATCAACACAAACTTAGTGACTGAAAATAGTATATGTTTATCATCTTATATTGCTAGTGGTCAAAGTTTAAAATGGCTCTAACTGAATTAATACCAAGGTGTTTATAGGGCCAGCTTGCTCTCTGGAAACTCACTAAAATAATCAATTTTCTTGTTTTTGACTAGATTAGCTCTATCAGAATATACCCACTACTTTTCCCTCTAGGTTCTTAACATTAACCATACCTAAAGTACTTTTGCTATGTAAGGTAATAATATGCACTGTTTCAGGAATCAATACTGGGGTTATTATTAGAAATCAATATTAAGGCTATTAGGAGTCCATATTACTGCTAGGAGATATTTTTATGCCTACCAAATCCTAGCACAATTCTTCCCACTCCATAAAGTAATCAAAAAGGCCAGTTTACATTAGAAACTTTCTAAGTGGAAATTTCATTTCCCAAAGGAAAAATGAGGGCTGGAGCATTAGCACAGTGGGTAGAGCATTTGCCTTGCACACAACCAACCCAGGTTCAATTCCTGGCATCCCATATGCTTCCCCAAGCACTGCCAGGAATAATTCCTGAGTGAAGAATCAGGAGTAACCCCTGAGCACTGCCAGGTGTGACCAAAAAAAAAATTAAAGAAAAACAACAGGAAAAAAAAAGGAAAAAAGTTCAACACATTTTTCTAGAGTTATTTCAAATATATATTTTCTTCATATTATATTGTTTGAGTAAAAATTTTCAAAATACTAGCCAATAAAGTAAATATAAAGACATAGAGAAATTATTTAAGTTAATTCAAATTAGTAAAGAGACATTAATAAATAACTCATCAGATGTGTATTAAAGTTTCATTTAGTTCTGTAAGACGCAATGAATGCACTGAGAGATAAAGTTAACTAGGTAACTAGATACAATAAAAGATAGTTTTAAATCTATTTTTCCATGAACATATACAACAATATATTTTATAACAAAACACGCTATTTAATATAAATGTATTAATGACTCTGAATATTTTATATTTTAAAATATTGATTAAGTATTTGTATACCATTACACCTAGAAAATTTCCCTCAAATACCAAAACTGAGTTTATTGAGTGATATTCAATGTTTTGAATCACTTTCCTTGACTAAGATGTAATTCTAAATAATTTTAAATCCTTCTTTCAGTCTGATCTTAGAGTAAAATTTATTTTTCACCTATAAAATGTTTATGCTGAGGCAAAATTGTCCTATATGTTTCATTAACCACAGCTATTTGGTATATTACAGGGGACTCATCTTCTTGCATGCAGTTTGAAAAATCATTAAAATAAATTTTATAACATATCATGGTACTACTATAGTTTGAGTACCCTGAGCAAGGCATCATACTTTTTGCAGCCTTCTATTCTTTGCAGTTGTGTGGAGAGCATATGTGTACATGATGTAAGACTACATTATTCTATTAAGTAACGTGACAGCAGCATCTGCTCATCATCCCTAGATATTATTGAATTTAGTTAGTGGTAGAACTTTTTTTACTATAATCTAATATTGATAGTTTTTTTTTTAAATAATGTTAGCCATGAAAATAAATTCAACAGTGTGCCAATCTGAAAACTACAATGAAATTTAATTCCTCCAAATAAAACTGCATTTGTTTCCCAAATTTGTTCTGAAATGTCTTCTCCAAATGGCAAAGAAAAGGAGATTTTTTGACTGTGAAAAAATAGAAAATCACCTATAAAAATTTTTTGAAACATGAGTAGCTGGAAGTGAGAAGAGTATATGCAATTCTGGGAGATGAAAACATCATGTGAAAATATCACTATTGCTTCTATTTGTGTGGAGTGAAGAGCAGTCCAAACAGAAGGAACCCCCACCCACCAAAATAAATGACTCATGCAGTAACATTTTTTTAATGGAGAAACCTGAAATTTTTTTTTAATTTTTTTATTTTTACAATTACAAAGGTATACAATTAAAAAGTTCATATTTGGGTTTTGGTCATACAGTGTTGCAGCACCCATCCCGCCACCAGTGCCCATCTCCCACCACCAAAGTCCCGGTTCCCTCCCCCTCCCCAGCCCTGCTCATTTTTAACTTAGAGAAATATGAAGGATGAAAAATATACAGAATTTTATATATATATATATATATATATGTGGATTTATAACTAATTAAACAGAGAGGAAGTGATGGAAATGCAGCATGTTGACCAAAAGTTGAATTAATAGACTTGTGAACCACGCCCACATCTCACTTACCATTTTTGCTTAAGGATTAGTGTGGCTTGAAACTTAATATATGAACCTGATGCTCTATCTGTGCAAATAACATTGAATTGACTCGTAGAATACTTACCTGGTGTCCAGACTTCCTTTTTATTGTTGGTACTACTCTGCCTATGGGAAACTGAGTGCTCAGATTCTTCAGTATCTAATCCCTTGAAAATACTATATTCAATGGAACAATGAATGGGGTCAAATCACTAGGAGTGCTTGTTTCTGAGAGCATCATTTTGTAGAATTGAAAGATCAATACCATCTTTCCAAATTAAATCTCTGATTATTCACTGGTATAGAAACATTTTCCTAAGAGAGATATAGAGGAAGATTGAGCACTTAAAAGTCTTAGGTCATTTTGATGTTTATGTTTACAGCAACCAGATTAATCAAGTTGAAAGTAGTATAGAGGCTGAAACTGAATGGATTTTTTTAAAGGTTTCCAAAGAGAAAGAAGAGAAATACTTCACTGAAATTTTCAAGCAAAAGTTAAATCATAGAATATCTATCTTTATTGAAGGAGAAATTAAATATTAGTTTACATTTAATAAAAAGAGTTAATACATATGTAAAAGGTTAATAACTATCTACTAATATCTACCTACAGATTTAAATACCACAATTATTTAACCAAAATTAGCTTTTTGTTCCACTGTTAACGAATCAAATTTATCTCCATAAAATAAGTTTTCTAATTTTAGCTGCAAGCATCCATGGTGCTTTCTTGGTGCACTGGGTATAATATCATAAATTGAATTCATGCTTATTTTATGCTGCTATAGCAAGGGAATCTTTACTTACATCACTACCAGAACAAAATCTCATGTTGATCCAACTTTGAAACCAGCCTATATAATTCACAATACTTAGATAACAAAGGAAACAATCATAGAGAGATCCCAATAAACATAGGGAAACTATATATGAGTTACATCATAAAGTCAAAGAGACAGTACAAAAGTAAAGCCTTTCCTTACATGCAGCCATATCAAGCAATCACTGGCACCAACATGTTACTGCCATAGCACTGCCAGGGGACACTCCTTATCATGCAACCCTGGATAGCTCCATGAAACACTAGGAATGTCACACAAACAAAAGTAAAAAAGCCTTTATATTTTAGGATATAAATTTTATTCAAGCAAAATTTTCATTTAAAATGTTTATGTATACATTCTTATAATAAACATCTTCACTTGATCACTTGAATCCCATTGAGAGGGTACCTTGCATTCGAACAGGTAGCGTGTGAAGAGCCGAGCTAGTGTCTTGATGAGTACCGATGGTAGATTCTTCAGGTGTTCAGTTCTGACTTTGTCTGGGCCTGGTGCTGTTCCCTTCTTTACCGAGGAGATGGCATGTCGGATTTCAGAAGGGAGAATGTTGGGAATGACATATCCATCCTGTGGAATTTGGTATGTGGGCAGGTGAATGTGGCTATCAAAGATATTTGAGTAGAAGTCCTGGATAATCTCCATTGCCTTTCTGGAAGATGTGATAGATCCATCAGGGCGTCAGAGGGCAGTTATCTTGGTCTTATAGTGGGCAAAGGACAGGCGGGCAGTGTGAATGCTTTTCCCGGCTTCTGCTGCATCTTCTAGTATTTCTGCCCTTCTGTCTTTGAGGTGTTCTTTTATAGCTTCTCTGCACCATTTAGCAAGCTTGGACGTTAGCATTTGGTCTCCTGAGGCTCGCGCCTTGCCACGTTGGTGAATGAGCTCAAGAGTTTCTGAAGACAAGCGTCCTTTTGTCTCTTTCTCTCTCTCAGTATTCTTCGCCCAATCATGGACGTGCTGAACCAGTCGGTTGTATTCTTCATCGATGTCGTCAATAATGGTATCTTCCCATGTTGCTGCAATGGTGCCAAAGAGTTCCCAGTTGGTGGTTGTTCTGGGAGTTCTCTTCTTAAACTTTGCAGCCTTTTCTCCCCATTGTGGGAAGTAGAATTTTGCACGAAGGAGACGGTGGTCCGATCCTGTTTGGAATTTAGGGACGACAGCTACATCGGTCAGACAAAACCGTCGATTGAAGATGATGTGGTCAATTTCATTGTGGAACTGTCTGCCAGGAGATTTCCATGTCCAACATTTCGCTTCAGCCTTCTGGAACTGTGAGTTCCCATGAATGGTCTTGGTGGACATGTGAACTCAGAGAGTCTCTCACCATGTTCATTCCATTCTAGGCCATTGGTCCCAATGTGGAGTTCTTCAGCCAATCTTCTAGGTCCTATCTTGGCATTAAAATTACTGACTATGATCTTGTAGAAGGTGTAATCTTTTTTATAGAACTCCTTCAATTCCATGTAGAATTTCTCAATTTCATCTTCTTTGTATGTGGATGTTGGTGCATAGACAATGTAGATAGAAATTGCTGGCAGTGGCCACATCTCTTCAAGTGTAATCATCCTATCCAGTTTGTTAGGCATTCAAAAGAATCAATGTTGACGGCCATGTTCATGTTGACAAGGACACCAACACCACCGACGCCCCTTTCGTTTGCATATTCCAAGGAACAATTCTTCTCCAGTGTCAAATACAGCATGATGCAACTGATGCCTCCTCGTCTCAGTCAGACTAATGATGTCGTACTTGATTTTTTGCGCTTGTAGCATCAGATCCTCAATATATGCTTCCAATGCCAGCGTACGTGCATTGAAAGTACAGACAGTCATTTTAGTCCTTCTTCTTTTTGGTAGCCTAGGATGGCCGTGAAATTTTATCAGGCACTGCTTGTTTGCCTTTCTTACTGCTGCCGTATTAAGGGCTCTTTCGGGGTCAGGAAAATAAACATTTCTGTTACTGGATTTGGCATATCGAACATGCATCGGACAGCTTGCCAGGCTCTGCCGTGTGGGAGCTATATTCTCATTACTTTGTGGGGCTCTCTCAGAGGGGTAGAATATTTACGGTGATTTGGAGGTAAATCGAGCTGCTGCTGTGCGGCCGCACTCAGCGGGAAAGCTGGTTTCTGCTCTGCTGGGTGTACCTGTGTCTTAGGCTCAAGCATTCTTGGGCTTGAAATACTCTCCTCTGAAGGGCAGGTCTCTGCGGGGTGGGTCCTTGTAGGCGGGGTTTCTGACAAGCCAGGCTGGAGACTGCATTAATCTGCGGGCTGGAGACTGGATTAATCTGCTGGGGATGGGGATCTTACCAGCTGCAGAGTGTGGATTGTGAAGATCACTGCCAGCAAGGTGTGGGGGGTTTCTCTGGGCTCCTCCGAGGCTCCATTGGGATGGTGGACTCAGGTCAGAAGTTGCTCTCGTGGTCAATGGAATGCAGGGGGTTTAACGGGGAAAGCTGGTTTCTGCTCTGTCGGGTGTACCTGTGTCTAATAAACATCTAATGTATTTTAATTTCATTGATAATCATCTGTGAAAAAGTAGCTAAAGCATCAAGAATAAAATTACTAAAAGTACTAAAAGAGCATATTTATAAAAGGGAATAAGAAGGATGACATAAAGGTTGCTAAAAAGTTAAGATGATTGGGCCAGAGCGATAGCCCAGCGGGTAGGGCATTGCCTTGCGCGCAGCTGGCCTGTGCAGGCTCAGGTTTGATCAGCAGCATCCCATATGGTCCCCTGAGCAACGCCAGGAGTAATTCCTGAGTGCAGAGACAGGAGAAATCCCTGAGCATTGCCGGGTGTGACCCAAAAAAAGCAAAAAAAAAAAAAAAAAGTTGAGATGAATTAACTTTGGAAAGACTAATCTAAAAACACATGAGAGGGAAATAATCCATTGAAAAACAATAACAAAAAGATTCATGATTAGAACATAATAATTATACATAGAAATCACTTGTATCTCTTTTCTTCCCATTGTTCATCATTTTCTCCAGCAGACACCAGAAACATCTCCATATATCCTGTCAAGTGCTAGTGTAGCCCCAAGGGAATATGCTCACTCCAGGAACACTAAGAGCCTCAAACTATTCCTTCAGGTCATGGGAATGAGGTCTATAATTGTTACTGGTTTTTGGCACATCAAATATGACATGGGTAGCTTGCCAGGCTGTGCTGTGCATATAGGGTACTTTCAGTAGTAGTCTCTCAGTTCATGCATTTACTGATGAACCACGCCTCTGCAAAAGTGGCTGCACAATGGGGAGATAGGTATTTCTCTTGGGTGTAGCTCTTAGGAGCTGTGAATCTGGATGTCGAAGATGGCTTCTCTTATTTTCACAGTGTTCATTCATTTATCCTAGCTACACTCAGACTACCCACAAAAACAGTAACATATCCCAGGAATTTTCAGTGTGAAATTCTGACAAAGATATTAGGACAAATAACTCTAGTCTACACTTTCTGTAAATAGCAAAAATAAGGGAATATAACAGATACTATTAATTCCTATAATCTTATAACAAAATCCCAATTGAATAATATATGGAATTATAATTCACCTCATTCATGAAAAGTATGGAGTCTCGAGATGTTTGTAGAGGGACATGCCATCCCGCAGGATGTGAAGGGTGTGATAAAGGGATACTGTATGCCTAAAACTATATTAACTGTGTTATGCATGGTGACTTTGAAAAAAATAAAGAGAGGGCCAGAACAATAGTATGGCAGGAAAGGTTTTTGCCTTGTACATAGTTGACCTTGTTCTATCCCCAGCATCTCAGAGGGTTCCCTGAGCACTGCCAGGAGTTAATTTCCTTTTTTCCTTTTGGGTCATACCCGGAAGAGATCCAGACACATCCACTTCAGACCCACAACTGCTCTGCTCGGCTGGCCCCATATGGAAGCAATCCATGGAGCTGACATCCCAGTAAGGAGCTCGGCCATCCCCTGGCAGAGTCCAACATTGCTCCAAGGGTTTGCTCTCATGAGCAGGGGAGAGACCACGCTGGCCGGACTTGTAGTGGAGTTTTGGGCCCTGCCCTTTCCTCCGCCTCCATGCCAGTTGCCCTGGAAGAGAGAGACCCACCCATGCCAGACTCAGCTAATTTGCAACCCGGAAGAGATCCAGACCCATCCACTTCAAACCCACAGCTGCGCTGCTCGGCCGGCCCCATGTGGAAGCAACCCATGGAGCTGACCTCCCGTAATGGGCTCAGCCATCCCATGGCTGAGTCCAACATTGCTCCAAGGGTTTGCTCTCATGAGCAGGGGAGACACAATGCTGGCCGGACTCGGAGTGGAGTTTTTGGACCCTGCCCTTTCCATGCCATTGCCCAGGAGAGAGAGAGCGCACCCATGCTATACCCACATATCCCTTGGGGCGCGGCCACAAAGCGGCCACACAGTATTTTTATAGGATACTGAATTTTTGCATAAGATTCTTCCCAATTTCTTTCACATTTATACATAGTAAACAGTTATAGACATGTTTTAACTGATACCAGTAAGCCTGGCAAGAAGCCAGAGCAAAACACACATCATGCAGTTAGTCATTTTCAACATCCAGACTCCATAGTTCCTCAGACCTCCATCCAAGAAAACCTGATCTTCCCCCCTTTAAATTTCATCAGTAAATGCTCGGGTTGAAAGCCTTCTAATGAGACTATACCACCTACATGGTAAAGCTTGGCAAGTTACAGTGTTTTATTTACTTTTTATGCCAAAGACTGGTAACTATTATGGACCTCAATTCCATAACTTGAAGAATGGTTTCGGGGTCCTCCTGTCCCTGTAGCAAGTAGATGCCCTTGGGTTGCACTTGCTTGTGACAGGACTAATGGAGATGTTACTAGTGCCCACTCAAGCAAATTGAAGAACAATCGGAAGACAGTGATACAGTGAAGACAGGGTTATACCTAGTAATGCTCAGGGGTTACTTCTGGCTCTGCACTCAGGAAGAACTTCTGGCTGTGCTGGGGAACCGTATGGGGTCTCTGGAGACCATACGGGATGCCTGGAATAGAACTTGGGTCTGCTGGATGCAAAGGAAACACCCTACCCACTGTGCTATCGGCCGAGCCCCCAGGAGCAATTTCTGAGTGCAGAGCCAGGAATAACTCCTGAGGATTGTTGGCAATGACCCAAAAAGAACAAGAAAAGAACACACGATATTCTCAATTACTTTGAGTTCTATAGAAATTATAGAAGGAAAAAGTGGAAGGGAAAAAAGAACACTGTTAGGAACCAGTATAAATACTATTAAATGAGGGGCTGGAGCGATAGCCCAGCGGGTAGGGTGTTCGCCTTCCATGTGGCCAGCCTGTGCCGGCCTGGGTTTGATCTCCGGCATCCCATATGGTTCCCCAAGCACCGCCAGGCATAATTCCTGAGTGCTGAGCTAGGAGTAACCCCTGAGCATCGCTGGGTGTGACCCCAAAAAAAACTTTTAATGATTCAAATGAGATCTGGATAGAGAGAATATAGTGATACATTTTAATTTGTGCAATGCAGTACAAATTGGGACCAGGGATTTCTTTTAAACAGTAGAACATGTGGCTAGTATGTGCTAGATCTGGTGTTGGATCTTCTGTACCACATGAGATTTGTGGTGGTCCCAAGCACACAAACAGGCTGAAGACATCGTGGGCCTGAGTACTACACTGTGAGACCTGCGTGTTCTAGCTGGAGATTATTACTAGAGGTTGTTTGTGACCCCCATAAAAAATTCAACAAAATTTACAAAATGATTCTTAATTATAGGAGAGCATATGTTGGCTGTGATTATATATGGCAGTTTTTCAAAAGAACAACCAAAACAACCCCCCACACATTACTAAATTAATTGAAATATTGGTTTATCAGCAGACTAGAGCTTGTTACTTCAGTTATACACATATACTAATTAAACAGGAAATTCTCAATATGTGGTTCCCAGAACAGCAGGTGCAGCATCTCCTGGGAATTTGTTATATATGAAAAATTTTGAGTTTAAAGCCAACTATTGTGAATCATAAATCCTAGTCTTCTCTTCAGCAATCTGCATTTAACAAGTGGTTTGTTGGATTTCTGTGATACGTAACTTAACTAGGTTGAAGTAATTACCCAGAACATCCTTTGTTGCATATTTATGATTTGACAAAGATCTTTGTACTAGATTTGAAGGTAAAATTAAAGTGGCAGCCAAATTGTAGCTCAAACATCTTGTTGTTCATCTGCTGGCTCACATTATTGGCCTGGAGCAGTAGCTGAATTGCAGTGTCTCTCCTTTCTTTGAATTATATTTCTATAACTCCAAGTCCTAGGTAAGGCAGATTGATTATTTTACACCAAGTTCCTCATGCCAACATGCCAACAACAAACAGGAACTGATACTCCTAACAATAGTGATTGTGATATTCAATTTGATTTGCACTCTGCTACTTTATATTCACCATTTTCCCCATAACTGCTCTGTTAACTTCAAGTTCAACATAAAATACACACAAAAATAGTCTCATAAACTGCTTCACAATTTTGACAGTTCCATAAAGTTCCACTGACAAGATGTCTGTTTCTATGATTAAACCCTGAATAATCCTAATGATTCTGATGCTTGGTAAAGATTGAAAAATAGTGCTATAGATAGGTTACAAAGCATTAGAGCAATTATTTCGTAGCAAGGGTTCAATGGAATTAATTGACTTGAAGTTGGGTAAAAATAAGACTAAATGTTAAGCTTCAAATGTTAGCTGGATTAAAGGCATGTTAAAAATAAAGTTCCAATGTAGGCAATTTAAAATTATATCAAGATATTGGATTAATAGTGCTTTTTTTAAAGAAGTAAATATAATCACAAATCATAAATGAATACATTCAGGATTTATTCATTTTGTGTAGCACAGCTGGCAGTTGTCAGGTCTCACTCCTAGCTCTGGGATCAGGCTTCACTTCTGAGAGGGCACAGGGCCCTGTGTGGAGTTCACGGATCCATCCTGAATCAGCCACATGCAAGGCAAATGCTTTGCCTGCTGCAATATCTCTCTGGTCCCATATGTAGCTTAATAAAACAAATGTTTTCCTTATAAAAGACACAATAGGTATAGTTAGATTGTTTGTTAGAAGACTATTTTAATATTTCTAATTAAAACATATATGAATATGTATTAAGACATTCTCATAAATTTATATAGTAAATACAGCAAATGCCACTTATCAGCCTATATGAACAAATAATTCTGGGTCTGGACCATGCATACAGTGCTTAGGGCTTACTCATTGCTCTTTGTTAAGGATCATTCCTCACTAGGTTCCAGCAATGATAGGTAATTTTTGCTTTGTTTTGTTTGGGGCCACACCTGGCAATGATCATGGGTAACTGTTGGCTATGAAATCAGGAAATGATCCTGACAGTGTTCAGGGGACCATATGGAAACCTGAGTCAGCTATGAACAAGACAAGCACACCTCCCACAATACTACTCACCAGTCACACGTGACCATATGGTGTCAGGGGTCAACACTGCTTGTAAGGCAAAAGCCTTACTTGATGCAATATGTCTTTGGGCCCATGATCCAACTATGTACAAACATGAAAGCATAAATAATCATTTAAATATATATAAAAATTTTTAAATAAGCAAAATTGGACATATCTCAAAGCAATAACTACTGGAGTCAGAGAACTGGGTTAAGGCACTTGCCTTGCACAAGGCAACCTCAGTTTAATCAGTGACACTACATATTGTCTGATTCCTGACCACAAAGCTGTGAGCTAGTCCTGAACATTACTAGATGTGACCTAAAAACAAAACAAGTGAAAAGTTACCAATTATTTGTTACCTTACAAAAACACATCAGAATTTAGAATTTACTCAAAAGACTTCTATGTGTTTCTCAAGACAATAGTTAAGATAACGATGGTATAGAATTTAAAATAAAATATTTTGACTAGTTAACAGTTATGAGAGTGATTAAAGTTATGTATTTATACACAGTCTTCACATGTCATCAGCACCAATATGTCTATTACCCCCCTTTGCCTTAAATATTTGCTATAAAAATATTTGCTATTTGCTATAAATTTTTTTTTATTTCTAATCTCTGGAAAGAAAATACTTTAAAATTCATCTGCAGTATTGGCTGTGATCAGTTGCATGCCATTTTACAGCTCTGGTGTCCCTTTTCATGTTTGTGTCAATGAAGGGCTACTTATTTATTTATTTATTTATTTATTTATTTATTTATTTATTTATTTTGCTTTTTTGGGTCACACCCAGCGATGTTCAGGGGTTACTCCTGGCTCTTCACTCAAGAATTACTCCTGGCAGTGCTCGGTAGATCATTTGGGATGCCGGGGATCGAACCCGGGCTGGCTGCGTGCAAAGCAAATGCCCTACCTGCTGTGCTATCGCTCCAACCCCAATGAAGGGCTACTTTTTTTTTGTTTGTTTTTTTTGGGTCACACCCGGCAATGCTCAGGGGTTACTCCTGACTCTACACTCAGGATTTACTCCTGGCGGCACTCGGGAACCATATGGGATGCCGGGGAATCGAACCCAGGTCAGCCGCTTGCAAGGCAAATGCCTTGCCTGCTGTACTATCGCTCCGGCCTATGAAGGGGCTACTTTTAACCTGAAGAGGCCACATATATTCCTTGGCAACTTGTCTCAATTTTTTCAGTTTCAAGGCCAGGAATGACAGTGATCGATTGTAATTTGAATCTCTGACCACACCCAGTTGTGTTTTTGGGTTATTCCTGGCTCTCTGCTCAGAGATCAATCTTTGGGGATCAATTATGGTAAAGCAGGAGTTGAAACCTGGTCTGTAGCATGCAAGGCAAATACCTTAGGTACTCTACTATCTCTCCATTCCCCTCTTATCTCTTTTAATATTAAGTTCTCTTGAGCTTACATTGCCCCATTTGCAGTTGATCCAAGATTGCCATGCTACTTCAAATATTTAACAACATAATTATTTGTTTCATGGATAACTTTTGGCATTGTCTAGGAACTACACTTTGCTTACTATTCAGTGTACCATATGGTGCCAGGCATTAAACCCAAGGCTCTTGCATGAAAAGTATGCACTCTCCTTCACCAACAATCTTAATTTCATTTGAAAAGTAACTTTATTTTTTATATTTTTTGCTTTTTTGGGTCATACCCAGCAATGCTCAGGGGTTACTTCTGGCTCTGCACTCAGGAATTACTCCTAGCAGTGCTCGGGGGGACCCTATGGAATGCCGGGGGATCAAACCCAGGTTTGCCACATGCAAGGCAAACGCCCTACCCACAGGAATATCATTCCAACCCCTGCAAAGTAAATTTATACTAGAATCTACATTAAAGTTTAATTGAATAACAGGAACCTTCAGAGATTTGTCTATATTATTCTGAAATTAGAGATAGAGAGATAGATATATGATGCTAGATAGATAGATAGATGATAGATAGATAGATAGATAGATAGATAGATAGATAGATAGATAGATAGATAGATAGATAGATAGATAGATAGATAGATAGATAGATAGATAGATAGATAGATAGATAGATAGATAGATAGATAGATAGATAGACAGTCAGACAGACAGATAGGTGATAGATATGATATACGCACTTAGAATATAATCTGAAAAAAAAACACTACCAAAATTCTAATGCTAAGTGGGTAACATTGTTTAAAAACGGAATGATTCAAGTTAGAGGAATTACAGAGGAGGCAAGAAGCCCAGAAAGTAAATGAAAAATTCAGTAAACAATAGGTCAGAGAATGCTATGGTAACTGCATAATAGATTATAATATAGACAATGCTTTGGAGTCAGTTTCATTAATAATTTTGGATAAAAAGGAAAGAAGATTCTTTTAATTGTGTAAATTTCACAGAAAAGAAATTGGAAAAACATCTGCACTTGATTTGGATAAAAATAAGAGAATGTTTTATTATTAAAAGAGGAATCCATAAGAGAATTAGACACAGGCAAGCTCATTCTTGCATTTCTCTGAGTGATGACCCTGCCTTATAATGATAGGGAAAATTGTACCAGAATCTCACATATAACTTAATTAGAAATAAAAATAAAATATTTAAAGGAGTTGAGAAAATCCATTTGAGACAAAAGAAAAGATGAAATCAAGGGGAAAAAACAATGTCTGAAAAAGAATTTGAATTTAAATGAATATATTCTTATATAGCAAAAAAATAGAAAATTATTATACAAAATATTCATTTCATTTTAGCTTAAAGGTAAAATAAATCACTTGTATTTAGTGATCAGGTTTAGCTTCATTTTAACTCTTTAAGCAACTTTCAGATATGTGATTTAGTATTTATTAGCTTCTGTTGCTTGCTTCATATTAAATGCATGTATTGCTTTATAAATGAAAGTTTGTATCTTTAGACAGAATTTTCCCATTTGATACCATTTATATTTTATATGTTAATAATTTCATTTGTTCATTTGATCATTTTATCAGTTCTGACTTTAGGAAAAAATTAGCACTTTGGTCTTGTAAAGTTTTTATAGTATTTTATTCAGTTTCTATTTTATGATTCTTGCTGCTAAGATTTTCATTCATGAATAATCATCAGTTGTCTTTACTTTCAGAATTAAAATTTCTAGAATAATAAACTCTCCTTTGTTTAATTCAGTGATTTGATTGAATTTCTATTTTGCTGGAATATGATTTTTAATTTAATATAAAATTAAAATAGCATTTGCTTTTATTTTTCTTTATATATATGTATATATATGTATATATATGTATATATATAATATGTATATATATTTATATATATATATTATATATATTTGGGCAGTAAAAGTGGAGAACTTAGCAGTGTGGTTGGTGACCCCCCAAGACCAAACCAGCCACAGTTGAGAGGTCTTGAACTTACAGGGGGTAGTATTGGGACCCTGTGCCAGTGAGAGATGATCTCCAACACCTTGAACTATTTCTCTAGCATCCAAAATATTTTTCTTAGTAAGGTTTTAGACCTCTTACATTTCTTTTCTGTATTTATTTTCCAGTGAAGAAAGATAGTTCTTGGTGAATGAAGTTATTCAGAAATACATGAGGGGAGAGTAAGAGTGGATGGAATATGAGTTCAAGAAAAAAATGGTTTTCCAGTTTTGAAAAGGGAAGGAAGAGTACATGCATTTAAGGAAAACAGTGGCTTTGGAAGAGTAAGCCTAAGCTCTTACATTTTAAACATTCTATATTTGATCTGGTCCTGTAAAACTGTGTTATTTATTTTTAAATACATTCTTTAATTTGATTGTATATTTATTATTTGAATATTGAGAAAAAATGAAATATACATTTTTGTTATAGTGGTTACTCATTAGAATCATTAATACTATGTTTGAATTCCCTTTGAAAATAAATGGTAAAATTAGCCTGTTTATGTTTCCCTCCCTTCTCTTCACATATTACTACGTTCAATACTGTGATCATCTTGTGATAAATTTAGGGGAAAAATGTTTATCATTGAATAATTTTTTTGGTCATTTTATACCTGACTCTTACTGTCTTTCTTTATGTGTGTGTGTGTTTTGTTGTGTTTATGGCCATACCCAGAGGTCTCAGGGCTTAATCCTGGCTCTGTGATCAGGTATCCCACCTGCAGTCTTGTTATTGATTTTTTCATTTTATTTTATTTTATTATTTTTCCCCCAAAAATTTTATTACACCATTTTAGACATACAATTGAAAGATGCTCATGTAGAGTTTTGGTTCTACAGTGTTCCAACACCCATCCCTCCAACCAAACCCATCTCCCTTCACCAATGTCCCCACCTCCGTCCCCCTCCCACACCTCAACTACTTGGAGGGTTCTGTATGTCATTTCTCTCCTCTTTATCTAGCCCTCCCGCCAAACTTTCCTGTACATCGTGGAATGCAGTGCATTAAAGGACATTACTGTTTCCACTATTTAAATGGACCGTGCGGCCGCAAGCGGCCACGTGACCTGGGCTCGAACTGGTTTTGCTCTGTTAATCTGGTCGTGAGGCAGTTTCCCAGCGTCCGGACAGTGAAGGCGGTGGCTAGTGTGCTGGGCGAGTCTCATCCGGCTGCTTCCGGGACCCCCCCCAGAGGTGATGGGCCCACTCCCAAAACCCATCTGCCCTCCCAGGGGCCCCATAGTCACCTGGGCCCGGGCGAGCCGAGTTCCAGCCTCCCCACCCACTTGTGAGGCTCTTCGTGCTATGGCTGGTGGCCTCAGGGCAGCTCCTGGGCAGAGCCACCAGGCTCGACAAAATGGAGGGGGAATGGCCGACCCCTGACTCCATCTGATGAATTCCCAGTGATTCCCACTTCTGGGAGCCGCCTACCTGGGCTCGAACTGGTTTTGCTCTGTTAATCTGGTTGTGAGGCAGTTTCCCAGTGTCCAGACAGTGCAGGTGGTGGCAGTGTGATGGGCGAGTCTCATCGGCTGCTTCCTGGACCCCCCAGAGGTGATGGGTCCCAGCCATAGCTTGTTATTGATTTTTTAACCTTCTGCTCTACTATGCAAATTTATTGTTTCTAAGAGCTTTTGGTAAAGGCTTTAGTGTTCTGTAAGTATAGAATTGTTATCAGCAATTGTGCAAGTGAATTCTTTCTTTCTTATTTGGATGCCCTTAATATTTTTTTTCTTCCCTGACTGCTATGGCAAGTACTTCCAATAAAACATTGAACAGAAATGGTGAGACTAGGCAACTTGTTGTCCCTGATAGTCTTCCTACATCAGATGACAAGGTACCTTTTGTACCATACCCCCCAGAAATAATGTTTCTCAGTATAGTCACTCTTTTTTTGTGTGCTTTTTGGGTGACACCCGAAATGCTCAGGGGTCACTCCTGGATCTTCGCTCAGGAATTAATCCTAGCGATGCTCGGGAAACATATGGGATGCCGGGGATCAAACCTGGGTTGGCCACGTACAAGGCAAACACCCTACCCACTGTGCCACTCTTTCTTATCTCGTGTTCTAGCAAACATTATTACAAAATTCATATTATTAAACTTAAAAAGCAATCATACTATCACTTCCACATCACCAGTTGTTTCTGTTTATCTCTTTGTTAATTTTTTCATTTGACTTTAAATAGAACTACTATTATTCTTGTATCACTATTTTCAATATAGATTCTAAGATACATCAGCCATTTTGGATAAACTTTATGTGTATAGTAGATAGCATATAAGATGTCATCAGTAGCCTACAGGTGATTTTTTAAAAGGAACTGACTCTTTTGTCTATGTTCAAAAGGACATGAGTAAAAAAAAAAAATGTCTTGTGTGTCTATTCTTAAAATATTTGTATGAAGTTATTTTGAAATATTCTATACTATTTTTAATCTGGGTCTTTACATGAACATTAAAGCACAATGTATAAATTTCAAAGCAAGATTATAAAAAACTTTGGTATAGCCAGTTAAAATTAGAAAAGGAGAGAACTTAAATATATGAGATGACTAAAATAGAAAACTATGAGAAAAGATAATTTTGAACTACAGGATAACCTCAAACAGTATGATATATTGAAATTCTCATATATTTCAATAGATTATCATAAAGCGAGGAGTAGCCCAATGTAATGAAAATATTAGCTGAAGTGATTGTCTAAAATTAATGCTTAGTTGTCTATTTTTTGTTATTGTTAATATCCTTTACTTATTTTTTATGCAGAAAATAACTATTTTAATGAGTATAATTAATTTGAACCATACATATTGTGTGTACGGTTGTGAGGGTTAGCCCATACACATCTATTCTCAGGGTCTACTCCTATATGAGTTAAGATCAAACACAAGACTCTCATATGCAAAATATACTTTGCAGTTCTTTGAGTAATTTTCCTACCCTTTAAAATACATTAAGTGAGCCAGTCTTGCTACAGTACTTTATTTCTTAAAATTAATAGCTTCTCTTAAAATGCCTGCTATTGAAATAGGATATACTTACAATTCAGTTAAATAATAAATTGTCAAGATATGTACTACAAAACGTAGACTTTGAAAGCTTCAAGCTACCTATACCAATTTATTTTTAAACTTAAAAATATATTGGAATTATACTTCTTTTTTAGTTCTCAAATATTAGTTAGAAAAAAACAATTCAAGTGCTTCACAATTAAATCTGTGTATTGTTCAGGTAAATTTGAAATCTAACACCTTTTGTGCCATATTCAACTTAATTATTACTTACAATTATTCTTGAGTTTGAACTTTGTTTTACCTTAACCTAAGACTCATTTATTCCACTTTTCTGAAAGTACAAGTTTCTGTCTAATAACTCAGCTCTTTCCAAGTATGTCGCTGTGTTACTGTGAATCTATGCTTTTCATACTAATGTTTGATCATAATTTTCTTCTTCAAAGCATGCTTTAATAATCTTGAAAGTATTTTATATCTAGATAACTACCACCAGTCCTCCTCTTTTGCATATTTTTCAATAATTCTTATTTATCTCTACAGTAATTTGTGAAAGTCTCATTTCTGCTCTTTCACATTGATATATTAGTCCAGTAAAAAGATGGCTCATTTCTCTTGGCAAACATGTCTAAAAGAAAAATAATGCACACAAATAATGGCTTTCATAGATGTGCATTTGTGTACATGTATATATAAAAATGACAAACTAAGCTTTTTGGTGACTGACTTGTGTGACAATAAAATCCAGTCATAGTAGCTATAACATGGTATATCTACAAGTTAGCCTTACTGTAAGCAGAAGAAGAATCAGTTCATTATATTATAACTATGTCATCACAATAACAAGAAAAAAAGCTCAAATAAAAAAAAATTGTTACTTTCTCTTTTCTTCAGTTATTTTCAAATGTATGTGTTTTCTTTGCAGTTTAGTTTTATCTTCTCCGATTGTTTAGTAAAAAAAAATTATACTAATTATTTCTGGTGGCAAAAGTCTAGTGAGTCTAATTTTTTTCTGGCTCACAAGAGATGTGTAGGACATTACTACATAATAGATATTTCATTCACCATTGCATTGGTCTTCAATAACACATGACATCTCATTAAAGTGTTTCTTGTAACTCTTTTGTCCTCATGTAAGGACATGCATTTGGCACATATGGATAATTATTTTAACCTCTTCCTATGTTTTCTTTTATTCAGAGTAAGAATGAGAATATTGTTCTTATTTAAGAACAATAAATTACTTTACATTTATTGTAAAGTAAAAGAGAAAAGTTTCCCAAGTAGGAGGAACTTACATACAACTAAATTCTCCTCCTACTTTCCAAATCACATCAAGTATTGCAGTAAAAGAAGTGGAGATACCTATTATTGACATTACCAAGGCTTTTATGACTAAGTTGTTCTCTCAGTCAAAGAGGCAGATTAAACCTGGCAGCACAAATCAAATTGATATAACCCAGTTCATCCAAACGGTTTTAAAAATACTTGTTAGACCTAGCAATAGAATTAAATCCTATTTGTGGGATCTGCATTCTGCAAGGGCAGAATTAGATAATGTGACTTCAGTTTTGTTTACAAGTTTAACCATTTCTTTAATATCATTGTCCCTGAAGCAACCAGACACTGACTGCAAACAAAGTAATTAATCTTACCCAAGAAGGATTCTGGTTAACAATATAAAAAGTATATGTTTATATTTTAATTAATTTTATTATTTCACTCATAATAACTAAATTTCTTACTTCAACTTATTCATTTTATTTTTAAGTTGAAGCAATATTAAGCTATACATTTTATATGTTTTAGCAGAATAACATTATAGCTCAACAAAATATGTCACCACATCATTCCCATAAAGAAGATTTATTTGCATTAAATTAGAGGACATAAACCTTAAATTTTACTACAAAAAAATATCAAGAAAAGTTACTTGAGAGAATCATATTGGAAGACGTAAATGACATTCAATCACTATATAGATGGACATTAAGGTAGAGGGAAAGAAATTTAAAGAAGTCGAAAGAAACAAGAAACAAGAGGATCTTCACAAGTAATTAGAATATACAGAAAAAAAAGTGTAAGAAATAAACTTCTGTGTTTGATAGTTGAATCCACAAATCAAAATATACAGAGTGGCTGGGTGAATTTGGAAAGATAATTCAATTTTCTACTGCTTGCAAAATATACATTTAAATTTTTGTGATTAAGACATGCTAGAGTGAAAGGTTAGAAAACAACCATATAGGCAAAGGGTTGCCTTACAAAGACAGGATAGCCAGGTTTATATCAGATAGAATATATCAGAGAGAATATATTTCAGACAGAATAAAGTAAAAACAAAAAATGAGATAGGGAACAGCAATATATAATTATTAAGCGATAAACACACACAAGAAATATTGCACACATTGCTGTATTTGTGCTATGTGCTATAGTTACACAAATATGTGAAGCGACTACTAACAGACCTGAACAAAGATATTAATAACAAAGCAATAGTAGTCTTTAAGACTCTGCTCTCACTCTCTGATAGATTAGTCAGACAAAAAATCAATAAAGAAACAATAACCTTAAAATAGTGGCTTTTTGTAGAAATTTATAGGGTATTAAACACTATTCTAAAGTCAAAGATAAAAATTAGCCATAAAAGATCTTGAAAATCTCAAAATCTGTAGACTTTTGGGTCAATGATGGAAACTAAGACTAAGTAAAACTCATCTCAGAAATCAAAGAAATACAGGCTCATATCAACAGAAAAAATGTGACATAGCAAAAGCAGTGCTAAAAGTGAAGTTACAGAAAATCAGACAGCTCAGGAAATAAAAGACTCAAAATACCTAACTTCTTATCTCAACTAATTATAAATAAACATCAAATAAAGGCCAAAGTAAGTAAAAGGAGCTAACCATAATAAGCTAAATGGAAATCAAAATATAAAAAATAAACAATGCAAAAGATCACTGATGCCAAGAGCTGTTTTTGTTTACAGGATTTTGCTTATTTGTTTTTTCAGGAAAAGATAAGATTTAAACCCCATTTGCAAGATTTATAAAAGAGAAAGAAACTCTAAGACTTTGAATCAGTAATGAAGAGGAGAATTTAAAATTGATATCATGGCTCTCCCTGTACTTCATAAGGCCTGGTGACCACACTTGCCATGATACAGAGGTTCATATAAACTTTGAAAAAAGACCAATAACTCATTTACAGTCGCTGGGATTCCTGTGGTTCATAGCCGCAATATCTCACTCTGGCATACTGAAATACCAAGTATAACAACACATTTAATAGATGCAAGCATCAGGCACCAATAACAACTATGTGTGGTCACAATGCCTATTCTGTAACAATTTATCAGTATTAATTTATACAAAGCATTTCATGGCCCAATGGGTCCATCATGAGATTGTATAATCCTCATTAAGTTTCTTCTAAGAAAATATTTCTCCTCCATATTTAGCAAATAAGCCAAACTAACAATACAAAATAGTGGTCAGAGCGATAGCACAGTGGGGAGGACGTTTGCCTTGCACCCAACAAACCCGGGTTTGACCCTTGGCATCTCATATGATTCCCCAAGCACAAGAAGTAATTCCTGAGCGAAGAGCCAGGAGAAACTACTGAGCATCACCGGGTGTGACTCCCACCCCTCACCCCCAAATAAAGCAAGAAATATAAAATAATTTAGTGTCTGCTTAGAACAGGCTCAAACAGTGGTTGCAAAACTTTGAAATAATTGTTGTCCGTTGCCACAGTGGTCGTGAATTTAGGGTCAAGTATTGAGTATTTGTAAGACATTAATATTGATATCTTTGTTAAAAAATTATGTAAATTCTACCAAACATTAAAAGATAGCATTCTGCCTATGTTTCTCAAGTTCTTTCATGAAACTGAAAAGACAGGAATGCTGCCCATTACTGTTTTTTGAAACCCACATGGCCCCACTTATCCCCATCACTGATGAACCACTATAAAATAAATACAAACATAGATTCGTACTTAATTACTATTGATGCAAGTATTTCAACAAAATCTAGTGAATATACATTATCAATATGTAATAATGATTTTATATTATGACCAACTGTGATTTATCTCAAGGAGAGAGAGAGATTGAATGTGGAGATAAACTAAGTTGAACATTAGCAGCAAGAAGCAGTTCCCTGTTCTATAAACTCTGATATTGAAAATGACAATTCCTCAACAAAAACTTCTGTTAGCAGAATCATGGTTTGTATTTTCATTATTACTCTGTGAAAGGACTGATGGATTATATAACAGGTGAAACTGATTGTATGTTAAATATTTTTACTCATTCACACAGCATGGGGTCATAAGGTGTTGTTTTAGATTACTATTTGAGCTATAAAAGATGCTGTATAATGATAGACAAATAAATGAC
Organism: Cryptotis parvus; assembly: GCA_021461705.1. Classification (NCBI taxonomy): domain Eukaryota; kingdom Metazoa; phylum Chordata; class Mammalia; order Eulipotyphla; family Soricidae; genus Cryptotis; species Cryptotis parvus. The sequence continues at coordinate 122,329 of JAJIBD010027793.1, forward strand.
TTCAAAACACATTAACAATATCATTCACCAAGAAAATTGTTCAATATTTGAACAGACTGATACTGCAGACTTTTGGAAAAATGGAGTTTTGCTGGGAAGATTGACTTTAAAACAGTTCAGATCAAATCTTGGATTTTCAGTTTTCCTTTTGATGTATATTGTTTTGAAATAAGGCTCATTGAAGCAAACAAATATTTTATAAAGTGCATACATATGCATATGTATACACATTCATGTATACATCAGTATAATCAATTCTGATTGCATATACATGTATATATACATATGTACATAATATATAAAAGGCATGAAAATTACCTAATTACTTGGACCCTCCCTATACTTTCTAAGAAATGTTTTAATTAAAATTTTAATTAAATTATAACATGAGAAGGGATTAATGTTTTTATTAACTATAATCAAAATTTTCAGGTTATTAGATATTATTTGGTCAATATTTCGTCTTTTAATTCTTCATAGTGGAGAAGAAAAAAGATAAGGCCTTGATAGAAATTAGACAAAATTTTGCTGGAATTGCATCAGTAAGTTACTTCCATTGTAATTAAAAACCCTATTTTCAGTAATAGGGACATAAAGAAAGGTATTAGCTAAAAGAGGCAAAGATAAGACCCAGCTTGGAAGATCTGTTGCTTCAGCATAATCTTAACCATATATCATCAAGAAGTGGAGTGTTTTTCTTATCTCTTCTCTGCCTTATGCATTAGTAGTCTGGTTTCTTGGTGCAGAGAAGGCTGCCCACAAAATAAGCACAGCTGCTTCACTTCACTATCCCATTGGAGAATCAGAAAGAGTTTTACAATGTTTCTTTGGAGAATAGGTAATGCTGATTTTAGAAGCTACAACTGTTTCCCCATATCATGTATATGTTTGTCAGTTGCATCAGTGTTACTTTTGGGGATGCCTCCCAAGTAGTATTCCAGAGGTCCCAAGGACCACTCCTAGTGGTGGGATGCCGACCTATTGGTTTATTGCTCAAAGTAAGCATCACAGCAGTTTGACACTAGTACTACTGCCGAACACCAAGAAAACCAGAGCAGTTTTGAGTATGTATGGGTCAGGTGTTCAATCTTGGGTATCTGCTTATATGAAGCATTCCCACGTGACTGCTTAGCTCTTTTTATGGGCCTTTTTGTGACCATTTTTAAAACTTTACCAGTAGTTTCATTGCTAGCTTTTATCCAGACTACAGTACTCCATAATTGAGATCAATTATACTGATTGCATTGTGGCTATTTAGTAAATGAGAAATGTATTGAATATCAGAAAATCAGATTCATTCCTCCATCACATTTCTTTGTGAAAGTCTTCTCTGTAGAATATCACTGCAGCCACCATTGTTTCATTGTTCAGTAGGATGAGTGAAATTATAAAAGAAAGGTATTTTGGTGAGGTGCACCTGACTGATTTTGTCAATGTTGCTCTAATCAACCATGTAGTATAAGTAAACTAGTCGATTTTATATGGAAAAGTAGCTATGTAATAGCATCTCCAATTTATGCAAGCAAACAGTTTCCTATTTGTTTCTTCAACTTTTATATTTTCAACACAATTTGCTTAAAAATTCCCACTTCTAATAGTTCTGGGAGCTCAGACGGGTTCTGGGTCCTCAATTTAGTTCTGCAAGTATATGTTGCAAAATGTCTCACCTCTTGTTTTTTACTGATTTAGATAGTTAATAACATAGTCCATGTTTATTACAGTTTAAGCTATTTTTCTATATTAAAATGGTGTTTACTTATTTTCTTAAAGTTTATCAGACTCTCCACTTGTTTCTAGGCAGTAATGAACATCCCCTGCAGTATTGCACATAGTAGTGTCAAAGCAAACTTATATTGAGGTTATCTAAGTTACCTGAAAAAAAGGGAAAATTATGGCTATAAATTATTGACAATGTGTTCCTAGTACAATATAGCTAAGCTTGGAGAAAATAAGTTAGTTTAGAATAATAAATGAATGTTGACAAAGCTTATATGTGTTTAATAACTGAATGAAGACAAAAATGCCATCCACAAGTGATCACATAAAATCCTAATGATTTCATGACTTGCAGTGAGAGATATTAAAACATATAAAATATCAGAAGAGCTCATTCGTTTATGTATGACAAAAATAGTGCAAAATAAGAAAAATAAAACAAATTTGAGTCTTTGAAGTTTATTGAGAGACCACAGAATGAAATAGTTGTATTTTCATTTCAAAATAACTTTCCCTGGAATAATATCATCTGTTCCTGTATTCATCAGACATATTTAGTTACATACTGTTCTTATATTGCATGAATTAAGAAATGAGTGATAATTTTTAATATGTTTGAAATAATTTTAACAGAATGGTAAGTCCTTTATTGTGCTTTTTCTGGATCTGTTAGCTGGCAGAACATAGACCTATAAAGAAAATAAAGCAATGCTAATCTTTTATAGAAACAACCCTTCCCTGAATTTTCTCTCTCACAATGAATATTTCTCTGCCTTGCATTACATCATTTATTAAAATACCGAAGGCTTCAAGTGTTAAAAAAATAGAAATAGCTTCTTTTTAGAAAGATTATGGAAACTTGAGGCATAGGGCTCTACTAGATAAATATCTCTATAACCCATTACTTTCTAATTCCCACTGAACTAAAAGTGCATCTGCTTAGAAAATGAATAAATCCATAACTATAGAGAAATTCTAGGGGAAAGAATATGAAAAGCATTTGCTATAATAAAATTGAACAATTATAAATTATAGTCTTCATAGAAACAAGCTCTAATGTTAGTGAGTAGTATGATCATGAGTAACAGTGGCTTTGTGAATAAATCATCATTGAATTAATGATGTTATATTATTTTATTGCGCACAATAAAAATAATGTGCACAATATTATTTTATTGTGTACTTTCTAGAAAAATCTATACTCTGCATGCAAATAACCATAAATGCAAATTTATTTTATAATTTTATTTTTGTAAATTAAATATTTTATTATAACTTAATGCATTAAATTTCTTTTTATATTTTATTATAATTTAGGGGTCAGTAGTCATAATCCTGGAGCTCTGAGCCCTGGTCATCATACCCATATGCTCAGTTCAACCATGTGGTGCTTACGATTAAACCAGAGTTGACGACTTGCAAGGCAAATGACTTAACCTTTATAATAACGCTTTAGTCCCAGAAAGTTATTTTTAAAACTATGAATATTATAATCAGATATCTAGCTCAATTTTAGAACACTGTCTTGCCTATGTGAAGACCTGCACTCAATTTCTGACAACACAGTCATAAAGATGGTTAAGTATGCTAAAATGAAATAGTTAAAATTGAAGGTACATCAAATAAATTACATATTAAAAACCTCATGGTGAATAAACTGGTAGGAGTGTTCATTTATCATCTATCAACTATTTCCCTTAAGCTGAGACAATGTAGCACCCTGACCTTTCTCTCTAAGGAGCAAACATTCTATCAGGAGATGGGGGTCAGGACTGGGTACATATAGAGTGATGGCAGAGCATGCATCAATATTCCTTACCCAGCTGCGTTTGTACCTTTCAGCACCATTTATTGACTAAATGGGGGAGAATTTTTCTGATCTATGACACTTAATGGGGCACTGTAGCTCATTACTTCACTCCAGAGGAGACACAAAGTACAAGTTACTGAGTAAAAAGAGCTTAGGGAGGATCAAACAAATCACTCAACTGGTGACTACAATATTCATACTCTCCACTATCACCTGTTCAATTAACCAAAGTGAACCACATTGTTCAAATTGATCTAGAAACTGGCAAGATTACCAATTGTATAGCGTGGCATTAGTTAATTTTTGTGGTATATTCTCTTCGGAGGTGGCTGAAGGTTCTTATTAAAGAAGCAAGTGTGATCCTCAATGGAGTAGCATATTCTGCTTCTTTTACATAGTCAAATATTAAAGACTGACAGAAGAAACTTTACCACCCACTTCCCTGACATTTTTGTTAACTAAATACATAATAAACTACCAATATGAGGAAAAAAGTGTAGATTTCATCATTGCTAAAGAAGCAAAGTTGCTGACAGCCAAAAAGGAGGATACTGCTTTCTAGGTGATAGTTTGGATGGATTAAGTTATTTAAATAATGCAGCATGAAATTGAAATTATATCTATCTTCTTAAAATCATAACTAATACTATGCCCAAGAATATGAGAACTATTATTTCTGTTTTGCAAATTATAGGCTTAGAGTTAAGCAATTTTGACCTCAATTTTCAATTGATAACAGAAAATTCACAAATATTTTACTGCATTTAAAGTCCAAATATAAGAAAATAAATGTAGCATCTTTGCAAACTATTCCTGTCTGTAACCTGAATATTGGTGATTATTTTAAATAAACTGAGGTTTATATTAAAAAATGGTAAAATTAAAGGACTCTAACTTGTGATGCAGTTCATGTATCTTCTCCTTCTATCAAGCTGGCTATATGAAGCTGCCTATGTGAATCTGCCTATGTGAAGCTGACAATGTGAATCTATGTGAATTTGGCTATACGAAACTGGCTATATGAAGCTCCTTATATTATGATTGTGTCTTACATACAGATCTGCTGTTTAAGTTAATGCCTGTTTAGGATCCTAAAACACCAGTAGATAAAAATAAGACTGGTGTTCCAGTCTTATATCCAAGTTGAGTCTTTAATTTGCAAGTAAAATTGGATTTTACTACTGGAGGGTGTGGTGCTGAAACAGTGTATGCCTGAAATCTTATTTCCACAGTGTTGTAATCAGAGTGACTGAAATAACAGTTAAATGATAAAAACAAAACGTTTTATTCTAACTAATGCTACATCCTGCCACTAAATTTTATCTATATTTTTGCATTGTCATCTTTTAAAACATATGCATCAATTTTTATTATTAAGATTTTAAGTCACACTCCATTTGATGGCACAGCACGTGAGTCACTAACCAGCACTCTGCAAATCCCTTTTGCTCATTCAGAAGCACACCAGTTTCCAGAGGGGGATTTTCCCTTAAGGAATTCCCTAAGGAGTTTGCAAGACACTGCTGCTATTCCTGAGAGCACTCTCTTCAGTAACTAAAGTCTCTTAGCCCCAGGAGAGAACTGCAATGAAGTGCTGGCATTTTCCTTCCGCCAGGGGCAAGATTCAGACAAAACGTGGTGGGAATTAACACAAATTTTATCCAAGGAATTTAACCTCAAGCAAGCAACTGTAAATGTTCTACAACACCTCCCTGAGTGTCAATTGGGATTAATTTCCAAGTGTTCAGAGAAGTGATATTTTCCTTAAGAAACCTTTGACTGTCTTCCTCCTTGTCTTTCCTCACAGGGTCATCCCCCTACTCATTCTTCCAGGAATCACAGCCCACATTAATTATATCCAAGCAAATTTTTTAGTCAACATTTATTTTTCCAAGATACTTCAAAAACAAATCAAATCTGTCTCTAAATCTGTTTTATTTTTGCCACCTAGTAGCTCAGGGAATAATGCAGTATGTACAGATCAAACCCAGGATTTTAAAAGCAAAGTCTCTACTTCAGTATTCTTCTCAAACTGAAAAAAAAAACAAATACACACACAGAGTCACACACAGCATAATATTAGCTATCGTTTATTTGGAAATTACATGTTCATATATAAAAATTTTGGCTTGAACTAAATGTGCTGCTAGAAGGCACATAGTTCAAAAATCTAGAGAACATATGTTGTCTGAGCAAGTGTTTTGGTTGGAGCATTGAAACCCCATGGACCATGTCAACTGCCCCAGCACCTCAAATATGTCCCTGCTAGCACAGTAATGGACCTCTACACCACTGAGCCTGAGCAGCTTCACTTTGGAAAGCCTGAGCACTCAACTACCAGGTCCTCATCGACGTAGTTTGGCCCTCATGGGTGGCTCATTTGAGGCGAGAAGGAGAGAGAAGGTCACATTCTCTGCAGCCACCTCTGCTCCAAGGGACAGGCTGAGCAGACTAGCCCTCACCCAGGCCCTGCAGGTTCTTATCTTTGTCTCTCTGAAAAATTTCAGGAGATGAGCAGTGAAGTAAAACAAATTTTATTTGGAGTATTCTAGGAAGTCCAAGGAGGAGAGAAAATGATACTAGGCTATAGAGAGAGAGAGAGAGAGAGAGAGAGAGAGAGAGAGAGAGAGAGAGAGAGAGAGAGAGAGAGAGTGAGAGAGAGAACACATCTCAAATGGGGAGAGGCGGGAACACATGTTCTCAGGCACCACATGTGCTCTGTCACGTGGGCTCAAGCAATACACGGCTCCTACAGCATATGTGCACTCTTCCTTTCTTCAAGGTGACTTTTATAGGTTCTTGCCAAACTGCCCTCCATGTGGGACTTTTACCGAGTCAAAAGTGTTTTGCTAGGGCAGTTGCCAAGGGGGTAGTGTTGGGAGTGGTGTGGTCTTCTTTGAAATTTCTTTCCTGTTTTTTGTTTCTGCTACTTCTCTCAGAGGTTGGTCCAGCTTGTCCTGGGTATCTTGGCTCCAGTGAAGCCTTATCTGGTCTTAGTTGCTGTTTCTGCAAAATGGGATTTTATTGCAGCTTCGAGCTGTTTTATTACATCCTAGGAATCCATTTTCATGGGCTGCCTGCATCACTCACCACCTGCAGGAGGGGCAGGAGTTTGCTACTTTTCTTCTTTGTGATTTTAAGAAAAAATTAGAACATTGTCTCTACCATGAGCAAGATATCCAAATATGCCATTTAAACGGAACAGTGAGACATACAAAGATATGTATATATGTACATATATACCTAGTCAAAATTAATCTACCAATTAACAAAAAATCTACCAATGCAATATATATTATATATATAATATATTGCATATATATAACATATATATTGCATATATTATATATATAATATATACATATTGAATTGGTATATTTTCCTTGCTCTTGTAATATATCTTCTTTGGAATTGTTCAAGCAATTCTGTAAAATTAGAATTTGATTTGTTCATAGCAATTGACTCATTTCTCAGACTGGGTAACAATTAAACAGTTGTGATGTAGATATTCAATCTTTTCAACAGAAAAGCCAATTTAATCTGTTATTTTCTAAAAATGGATTATAATTATAAATGAACAAAGGTCAATATGCTTAGAAAATTGAATAAGGTTCCAAATTAAAACAACAGATTTTATATAGATATGCATATACTTTTATATAAACTGGTTTTTACTTGGAACAATGTGAACCTGTTATTTTAAGGGTTGCTTTTTTATGCTCATAGACATGATGTTTTTCAGATAAATACTAATATAGTTTCTGGTTTTATAATTTGCTTGTATTACTTGTCTTTCTCTTGTTTATCAATTTGTTCAAGCTGGTACCAGTAACATTCCCATCCCTCCCTGTCAAGTGCTATTGTAACCCAAGGGCATCTGCTTGCTCCTGGAACATGAAGAACTTCAATTATTTATTCAGGTCATGGGAATGAGGTCTATTATTGTTACTGTTTTTGTCATATGAAATATGACACAGGTAGCTTGCCAGGCTCTTCCATGTGGGCGGGATACTCTCTGTAGTAGGTAGGTTCTCAGTTCTTGTATTTACTGATGTACTGTGTGACCGCAAAGAGCAGGTAGCAGCTCTGCCCATGTATCTGTGTCTCTAGTTCACTGAAAACAGACCTGGAGAAGTTTGTATGCCGGTCCACCAAGCCAAGCAGATAGACAGAGTTGGGGGAAAGGGACCCCAGCTCCACCTCCATGGAAGCCCAGTGACTTCAGCTGCTGAGACCAACATACCTGGGCTTGAAATAGACTGCTTTCTAGGGTGGGGCTCTGACAAGCTGTGGAGTCTGAACGTTGAAAATGGCTGGCATCATGGTGTGGGAGGTTCCTCTGGCTTCTTCTGAGGCTTTATTGGGGTGGCAGGCCGGGGCCAGAACCTGCCCTTACTCCTGGACCCTCATGATCAGCTGAATACTGTGAGAGTGGGTAGCAGCTCTACCCCGTGTATCTCTGTCTCTGGTTCACTGACAACAGCCTGGGAGCAGTTTGTGGGCTGGTTCACAGGCTAAGACCATAGAGTTGACCTATAGAACCTGTACTATTCATCAAGGATCTGAGGTTTATGAGATAAGGAGAAAAACACTTTGCTTGTGATTTTAATTTATTTTGGGGGCAGTGTAGTGCCACACAGAATTCTGCATTGGGCTTACCCTCGCTCTGCACTCAAATATCATTCCTGGTAGTGCTGAGGGTTCAAAAGCACTGTTGTTGTTTGAACTGCATCTGCTGCAGGCAGGGTAGCATCCTACCACCCTGAAGTAAGACCTCTCTGGTCCTCCACATCAATTTGTGATTTTTATTTAGCTTTTTGGGTCACACTTGGCCATGCTCAGGGGTTATTCCTGGCTCTGCACTCATGAAACATTCCTAGAGGTGCTTGGATAACCTTATCAGATGCTGGAGATGAAACCTGGGTCAGCCACCTGCAAGGCAAAAGCCATATGCGCTGTACTATCTGTCTGCACCTCAATTTAAATTTGTTTTTAAGAAGGATGTTATCAAAATTTTCACACATAGGGTTCTCTATTTATATATTAAGATTTGTTTTACTCCTCCTGACAGATTCACCAATTTCACTATTAAAATACTCTTCAACTTTATGTTGCTCCTGTATGCCTTTCACTATCATACTTAGCATTTTATTCCTATGGCAAATAACTATCATCTACATTTTTTAAAGAGCTAGTGTCCTAGAGAAAGGCAATAATGTTGCAAAAGTGAGAGAAGTTGGACAAGTTCTATATTTAAATCCCGTTGTGTGCAATTTCTTTGGAACTATTATAAAGACTCAGAAACAGGGTTGTACTGTTTCTCGATTTCTTTCAGTATGAATTCTAGAATCAAATTGTAGTAGCTAGCTACAAAACTATGAAGTATTATCAAAAGTCATTATCAGAAAAATCTCCTTCCATTCTATTACTTTTAGTGTCAACAAAGTAAATATCTCTCACTTTCACAAAGTAGTTTGCTGTCCCGATTATGTATTATAGATGCTTTTGATATTTGAAAGCTAAACTGCTATCATTTAAGCATTTGAAAAGTTATAGTGCTTTCAGATAAAAAAAGATTAGTGTAACACAGCATAAGGAAATTTAAAATAAATATCAGGAACCAAATTGGACTGACAGTTTTATAGAAAGGAGATTCTTTAAATTAAAGCTCATTTAAAAATATTTTCTCATTTTAATGTAGAGTTTTAATGTAGAGTCTTTATAAATTAATCTAGTATATATGTTATATATGTAAGGCTTGCAGCTCCAAGTTATATGATTGCGTTCAATCTAATATGTCTTTGTTATGGAGTAAAATCTCCCACTCAAAATTTTTCAATGGATTATTTTAATAAAAAATACAGAAAACATTTGGACATCCATTATTTCAGACAGAAATTACATAAAATGTCAATGAAATTGTTTGTGGGTCAAATGATTTTCAAGCCCATTCTAACTCTCCAGAGAATATAATGCATAAAATTTCCAAGCATAATGCTGATGGCTGCTAACATCTTAATGTAAAACAATTTATCACTCTCCTTATAGATTTATCAACTATGAAGTTGGTGCTGATTGTCCAACCAGGAAAAAACAATCACAAAAAAAGTGGCAGCTCCAGTACCATTTCATATCTTTTGCTCCCCATCTAACTTTAGATTTAGATATATTTTCCCTGTTCGGGTTGTTTTTATTATTATGAATAATTTTCCCCTTCTCATTTTCTTCCTAACAAAACAGTACAGATGGAAAACACCTACTTATTTCAATACTGTGTCTCTCTCAACCACATATTGCACCAAGAAACAGGCAAAGATGTGTACCCCAGATCAGGGGACAAGATGAGTAAGGAGAAGGGCGATCAGTCAGCATTGGAAAGGAAGTGATATACTTTCCCCAGAATTTACCTCAACCCTCCCTGTCACTCTCCTACAGTGTTTGTATCCCCTGATGCTTTGGGGAACCATCCGATTTCCCCAGCTGATGGATAGAAAAATGGATCGACAGGCTGTTGGCTGGCAATGACTTTATTGAAATCAACTGGTGTTAATATAGAGAAAGAGAAATACTGCTAGGTGAAGCATGGAGTGACACAGATTAGAATGGGAAACAGTGCAATTAAAAGGAGGAACTGGGGCCGGAGCGATAGTCCAGGGGGTAGGGCGTTTCCCTTGCATGCGGCCTGTCTGTGCCGGCCCAGGTTCGATCCTCTGCATCCCATATGGTCCCCGAGCACCGCCAGGAGTGATTCCTGAGTGCAGAGCCAGGAGAAACCCCTGAGCATTGCCGGGTGTGACCCAAAAAGCTAAATAAAAAAAAAAGGAGAAACTAAAATATAAAAGATAACATACACATAAGCATGGAAAATGGGGAGTGCCTTTGTGGAATTGGGCGTGCCTTAGGAGCAATGCAGTGAATGCAACACTGGTTGCAAAGATAGGCTGTTCAACTAACATAAGCTCTCTATAAGGGGGAAGGAAAACCCCAAGTCAAGTCTGAACTACTTATTATATAAAGGGACAAAATCTTTACCAAATTCAATGAACTGAGCATTAGCAATTAGAAATTTTGTGTGCCGCCATTCCCTATTTCTGGAGCAGAGTCTCTAAGACCTCTCACCTAAAGGTGAAATCCCGAGGATTATCTAGCAGGGTGGCAGAAATCAGGCAGTTCAGGAACAGTGCCAGCAGGGATTCCAAAACTTCCCCATGGCTATTGTATTGCACTCTATCATACTTTGGGATACGAAGCTCTGTTCTCTCTGTCAACAACTTCAGGAAATTTTAGGACTGACTGTGGACCTTTTTTAAACTAAGCTTGCCATAACTGGGACAAAGCGTGGGAAGTGCTAAGGCTAAAGCAGCAATGACAGCTGAAAATGGCAGAGTGGGCTCCAGGGACCCTGGGCATTATTTGGGGACCACAAGTGAAGTTCATTAATTACAGAAATAAATACAATGTTGGTAGGTTTTTTTTTTTTTTTGGGCCACACCCAGCAATGCTCAGGGGTTTCTCCTGGCTCTACACTCAGGAATCACTCCTGGCAGTGCTCAGGGGACCATATGGGATGCCGGGGATCGAACCCGGGCGGGCATGGGCCCGCCGCGTAAGGCAAACGCCCTACCCGCTGGGCTATCGCTCTGGCCCCGGTAGGTAAATTTTTAATGCTCAAGTATTCTGAATAAGTATCTCTTATTCAAGTTTTTAGGGGTTTATGGATTTATTTACCTGTGTCAATGTTCCTTTTAAACAACATATGTAGATGTTTTGTTCATTGGAGAGAAAATATATGACATTGTATTGGACAATAATTTCAAGATAATTATATTCTATCCAATAAGTTTCCGAAGATTATGAAGATTATAGGTTATGGAACTGGAAACCGGAGCCTGTTTTTACAGTTTTGTTTTTGCTTTGCTTCATTTTTTAAATATTTTTGTATTATTATTTTTTGCTTTTATATAAAATTTAGAATTGCCTCATCCACTTAGTAATATAAAAGCGTTATGTGAAATCATTTATGATGTCTCGCATTTGCTCTTTAAATTTAATTTGGTAACCATTTCTCATAACAGTTTCAAGTGAGTTTTATTTTTGCTCTTTATTTAGTAAGACACCAAGATGGCTTCCTGTCTTAATGGAAAAGAGAAAACATGAGAAATCTGACTTAGTTTTGCTTTCAGAACTATTAAATCAAAGTGGTTATATCTTTCATTACACCATTTTCTGCAAAAAAAAAAACTCAAAATATATCTGGTAAAGATTTTATGTCATTTTCCTACTCACTATATCACACGTTGCTTATAATTAAAATGATTTTATCCTTCCCCTCCAGTCATTTTTGATGTTGTGGCTGCAATTGCTGAGGGTTGAATACATATCTAGTTTTGGATTGGGGCATTGTTATTGGTAATGCTCCTATGGGTCACAAAAGGAGTTGATGGGTTTGCACATTGGCTGTGATGCTGATTGGGGTTTGGATTTTTTAGGTGTCATGCATCCATAGTGCTCCTTGGCCCGTGACTCATTAGTAGCACACCTAACTTATGGCTGTAGTGCTCACAGGGATCACTGCCATATTCACATATACACTGACCAGCCTCGTATTGCAGACTAGGGTGTTCACATCATTTTGACTGAGGACTCACCAAGGTTGTACATATCCTTTGCCTGTACAAAGTGGCTTGAAGATAACTTTTTAATACCAAAAGCTGCAGACAGTAGGGTTTCTATGTTTGGCTTATTTGGAAATATAACTTTAATTTGAAGGTAGGTGTCTAAACCACTTCGCGGTCCACTGGGTCTGAAGAGTCTTCTTAGGTGAAGAAAGTACCTAGTACTTTCCTCTGGAAAGGTGTTTCTTTGTGGAAAGGTGACATGGATTGACTTGCATATACATGTTTCACAAAAGTTTATATATAATACTAAAATGCAGCTGCAGAAATGTGTAGATTTTGCAAAAGTAACTGTAAATAAAATTTTGGTTCTATTATTTTGTATAATGCAAACTTAAAAATAATTCAATTCTGTTTCTTTTGCACATTATAGAAGCCCGGAGGCAGTAATGGATGTCATTGTCTTTTTAACTGTATGAAGGCAGGAAGTCTGCCCCAGTAAACTGTATCTGTCCTGTGTTATTCATAAGCAAAACCTTTATGCCATGATATACCCAATTTTGATAGTATTTTGTATTAATACCTTATAAAATTAGCCACATATTAGTACATTTTTTGTAATAGTGTTTTTCCCATGCTTATTATTATGATCATCATTATAATCTTGTTTCAGGCCATATATGATGGTGCTCAGAATTTATTCCTCGTTCTGTGCTCATGGAGTTTATACATTGCTGGGGATCAAACCAGGGTTGACTGTGTAGAAGATAATGGCTTAATTCCTTGATTTGACTCTCTAGCTCAGGAAATGAATTCTGTGGGAAGTTACTGGGCTTGCTTTGATTTCTGTTGCCTTAAGATAGCTGTCATATTAGGTAATACCTAATGTTTTCTAATTAAAAATCAGAATTTTCTAATTCAGATTATTACTGAATATTAGAGACAATTTAAGTCTCAAACATTTTAATTCTGTTCAGATTCTTTGACTTATTTTTTTTTCTGATCATTGTTGGCTATATATCACCAAATTCATGAGTTTGGTAAGCAATTCTTATCTGAATCAGGTGAGAAGCTTTAAAAAATAATTAATGTCCTTGTCAAAGCAGACAAATTAGGGGCCGGAAAGATAGCACAGCGGGTAAGGCATTTGCCTTGCAAGCAGCTGACCTGGGATCTCGATCTCTGGCTTCCCATATGGTCCCCGAGCGCCGCCAGGAGTAAATCCTGAGTGTAGAGTCAGGAGGAACCCCTGAGCATTGCCGGGTATGACCCAAAAAGCAAAAAAAAAAATCAGACAAATCATAGTATAATTTTTTGAAATTACATATATTTTGAGGTACATAGTTCTTTGTAATATATAAAACCAGCAATCAGTGATAAAGACCATACCATCTCTTATCTCAAATTGCATTAAAATTTCTCAGCTTTAATTAATCTATCTATTTTGCACATGAAATATAATGCTCATTGCTACAGTATGAATTATCTTATTAAGGGTTTTAAATTTGTGCTCACTACATTAAAAGAATTACATGTATTATTCTAATTTAGATGTACGATTTTCTTAATGTGTAGGTGTAGAGTATTTGGGAGGTTAATTAACTAAAAGTAAAAGAACTAGTTATTGTTTTATGTTTTGAGAATTTCACTGTCTTTTTCTATCTTCTTGCATCTTAGGGATAACTTCCACAAGCAATTTCTGATTCTTTCTTCTATAATAGTGACATTTTCATATTGCATTCTGTCATTTATTGCTGAATAGAGAAATAATAAAATATATTATTTTCTCTTATTTAGAATTTAGTCATATTTTGAACACGTTGACAGTTAAACCTGGAATACCCGTTTTCACTTTGAATTTTTGGAACATAGAAATAATACTGAAATGCAGACAGAAGTTATTCTTCTACAATGGTGAGTACATTATATTTTTAAAAAAGATTCTAAAAATTATATCATAAATGTGTAAGAATTATACATAGTACTAGTGTCATGATTCCTCAGTTATCTTAGACATATGCTCAGTTACTGAGTTTTAAATTTCTTAATGATAAAAGCAAAAAATACTGCTGGAACTGGAATTCCTCATAGATATTCTACATACAGAAAAAATGACAACTTTTCTTTCTAGTTTGAGACATATTTTTTATGATTTCATAACCTCTGTGGAAATATATATGTGTATATATATTTATATTTGTTTTAATTAAACTGAAGTTATCTCAGTAAAAATAATTTTCTCATTTTGATAATAGGATAATAATTTGGGATCTAGGTCAAAATATAAAATTTGTAGAATAAATACTGCATGAGAAATAGAGAACTCTATACTGTCTGATAATTCTAAGTGAGAAATAGCACTTAGAAATAGCACTTAGTTGGACATTGTTCCAGTTGCTGGGGCAAATGCCCGTATAGTGTTTATTGAGACCAGTTTTAAGAGTTAAGAATAATAATAACAATAGCACTGAAGCAGTTACCAGTGTTTGTGGAGGTCACATTATTTTCCACTCTCTGTGAAATTAGTCATCAGGAGAACACCTCCAGAACTTGGAGGTAAATTGATATTGAACCTCTTCACAAAAGGAGGTAGTGGAGGAAAGGAAGGCCCTTTGCTGTGTGGCCAAGCTGCATTCATGTAATAAGATCTGGGGGCTGACAGCACTAATGCACATAATGACAGGAGCTGATGGAGGCCCATCTGTGCTGGCCTGCTGGGTTGATCAAATCAAGGGAACTGCTGGTCAGTTTTCTGAGAGTGACTCAGAGCCAAAATTAGGTTGCTGAAAATTTCCATCCATCTAATATGAAGACAGAAAGAAATCTGCTGTTGCATGAAGCAGGGGAAATGCATTTATTATATTAAGAGTTTTCTTAAATCTAATCTAAATTTCAACTGATTTGTCAAAATATATAATTAACTTTATGCTTTTTAAAATTTACTTACTTGTTCACTATTGGCTATCTTTTTTCCGGTTTTTATTTTTAACCTTTTCAATGAGACAAAATTGTACAATTATAGTATAAGCCCAGGAGAACACAAGCTGAACAAAAATCACTTATAGTCACCTATTTGCCCTGATGAACCAGTTTCTCAAGACATTCTCATCTTCATTAATGTAAGAATTATATAGTTTTTGTGTGTAATTATGACTTATTGTTCTATTAGATGTATGACATCACTTCCCACATTTGGTTACAGAAGAAATATGCATATGTGCAAAAACTGTTACTTGTTTTACAGAGTAGGAAAATGATACTAAAGAAACATATGCCATCATCATCTGTTTCGTTCAAATAAATGGATACACTGTCATCTCCTAAATTATTACAGGGATTATTAAAAAATAGTCATGATTACACTGAGAGACATTATTATTTCCATATATTCTTTCTATATAATCAATGCTTTTTGTTTTGGGGGAGTAACACCCTGCTATGATCAGGGCTTCCCTCTGGCTCTGCATTCAGGATTTACTCCTGGAGGTGTACTGTGAGTATATGGGATGCTAGGTTGTCCACAGGAAACTCATCTTATCCACAGGAAAGGCAAATGCTCTACACATTGGTCTGTTTGTCTGTCTGTCTGTCTGTCTGTCTGTCTGTCTGTCTGTCTATCTGTCTATCTATCTATCTATCTCTCTGTCTCTCTGTCTATCTGTCTCATGTCTGTCTGTCTGTCTGCCTATCTGTCTGTCTGTCTGACTATCTGTCTGTCTATCTGTCTGTCTGTCTATCTGTCTGTCTGTCTGTCTGTCTGTCTATCTGTCTGTCTGTCATCCTGTATGTCTGTCTGTCTGTCTGTCTGTCTTTCATTTTTTATGGCGACCACATTTGGCATTTCTCTGGATGAATCCCAGGCTCTGCAGTCAGAGATCACTCCTGGAAAGCTTGGGGAACTAAATCCAGGTCAGCTGCATGGAATGCTAACATTTTACACAGTATTATCTCTCCAGCCCTGAGGCTTGTAGCTTTTATTATTTTGATTCATTTTTACTCTTAGTCATTCTTGTGTGGAATTGATAAAACCCTTTTGGTTCAAAATAACTGTCACTTCACACACACACAGTCTATAAGCAGAAGAAGAAATTTGTGGATCATCTTACATCTGTTCATCTGTTCTCCCCTAAAAAAACTCATAATGCACTCACTACAGTGTGGGTGGCTCCTCATAACTGAGTAGAATTCCTAGACCCAACAGATATTTTTACTTTCCCTAACATATTCTGTTCTGTCTTTGCAGATACTAAAATATATTGATGTTGCTATATCTTAGAAAGTACCTATGTGATTAATGCATATTTTTTAAAACTATAAACTCAAGGAGATGGTATCACACCTATTACCATTTAAAAAATTACATGAAAGACAATACAAATTCCAGAGAGAAAATAAGTAATTGGATATTTACCAATCATCTTTTCAAATAAATATAAAATTAAGATATTACTTTTATATATAGTAAGAGAATACATAGAAAACTAATGGAATCATGAATAGCAGTTATCTTGTGCAATTTTAGTACTTTTAATTATATATTACTGATTCTTCTGTATCTATCAGTATGAAACTAATCTCCAAATTAATTTCAATAGTAAGAAATTATCTATTGAAATTGTGTGCATATGTAGTAGCCAAATCTGTTGAGTTTATTTATATAACTTCTTCCTAGACATCTAATGTGAAGTGACGTCAAGTGAGTAATAATTGCATAATTATCTTCCCCACAAGCTTTTAATTCCCTTACCGGGAGCCAAATAGAACTGTTGATAATTTGATGATGGTGATAATTTAACTATGAGTGAGATATGCGTTCTTTGCCATTTAAAGTGTGAAGTAAACAACAACAACAATATGCTTATATGTATTATACCAAATAGTAAGGAAACATCCAACTAAGTATGGTGCTTTAAACCAGTAACAAAGACATTTGTAACAAATTCCAAATCATGTTCCATTTTAACAAATAGTCCAAGAAAAGTAAACTAGAGAACTTTTTTTTAACAAAGATTAATTTCCCTGCTTGTGATTAGCAATTGCAAAGAAAATAATGGTATTTCTTAGTAATGCAACCTACATTATAATCAGTTGGATTACATTCATCACTGGGAGTTAACCTTAGTATACTCATCTAAATAAAAAAAATTAGCAAAATTTGCTTTATTGATTAAGTATAAGCAAAAGATAAAAGGATAAGGAGTAGATTATTTGAAACTTTTGTAAGATACTGAGAACTCAATTTATTGAAACAAAGTTGTGTCAACCAGTCAGCCATGTATAAATTAACCTATTATTTGTTTCCTATTTATTACAAATTTGATATTTTGATCTAATTTTATGTCAAATTCTTAAAGAAGCAGGCATGAAAAAAATGCAGAGTATTGACAACTGAAATTCTACCTATAGTCATGGAAGGATGCCCCAATGGGAGAATGAAGAGAAGTCCATTTTACATTTTCTGCTTACGTTTAATTGTAGGAAGAACAAAATATTGTAATAAAATGGAGTCTGGGATAGTAAAAAGTCACTGAAAAAATGAGTATCTTCAATGATTATTGTTTTCATTATGCTTTTCCTTTCATTATATTTTTCTTACCTCGATCTGAATTATATTCCATAACATAAATTTTAATGATGTGATTCACATTTTTTAAATGTTACATCAATTCTAACCTTGATATGTGATTAAATGAACATAAAATTCTATGTTTGATAGTGTTGTGATAATACTAGAAACAGAAGACCCCCAATATTGAGCTACATAAATGCATATTTGTCACTGGTATATGGTACAGTCGAAAAGGTGTTTGAGTTGCAAATGGCTTACCAGTATTTGATTTCTGGCAACCTATATGGTCTCCTGGGCATGGCCAGGAGTAAGTCATGAGTGCAGAGTCAGGAGTTACCCGTTAGTATGGCCACATGTGACCTGAAAAGCCAAAAATAAGTAAATAAATGCAATAAAATACTTAAATATAAATATTTGCTCAGGAAGCCTGATAATTCAATGGGGTTAGGCCTAGATAATTTGTACAACCAATGACACATGGAAAAGAGGAGGTAAGGTATTTATAATCTATCACAATAGCAATAGACTATGAACAAAATATATTTAATTCATTTACCACACAACAAAAAATTGAATATTATGCTACTTAAAATTTTAACTATTCAACTGATAGACACATAATTATGAATAATTAAAATTTATGATATTTACTTATATCAAAAATATATAACTACCCCCTAGAATATGAAATCTGATACATCATGGTTACTTGCTACATTAATCTTACTTATCTTGTTCACCTGTTTGTTTTTTCCACTAGTTTTCATGAACTTTATTGTGATTCAATTATTATTGTAAGTTTCTCTGAATCATTTCTAGGACACAGCAGGGTGTCTATAAACAAATACAAAACATCAACCACCTTTAGACAGTTGAATTGATCTTTCTGGGCCAGCTTTTTCATTTTCACAGTAAGAAAGTTCATACTGCATTGATTTGTCTAGCATGTTTGAGGTTTTAATATGGTATAGCGATAGATTCCACAGATAATGACTGAGGCCAAAACTATGCTCTTAATATAAGATACACTATTCACTTGGTGAGCCTTTTAGTCAGCACACTGAAATTCATTCGTAAGAACATAAGTTGGGTCAACCAGCAGGACTTACTCAAGATGAAATTATATAAACTTTAGGTAATGAAAACACATAATTAGAAAAATTAAGAAGTCAAAATAGAGTTTGGCTAATTACAATCATAAATAAAAAGAAATAAAAGACAAAATAAAAAATTTTACAGTTCAACTGCAATTCTTGTATGTCTGAATCTGTGCTCAATCATAGAAGCTCTTTAAAAAGCTCATGTTCTGCTTAACATGGGAATCAACCATGTGAGGGATTCTGCACAATTTGAAACTCTTTCCTATGAAACCTTCTAAGTATCAAGCATTATGCATCAGTGAGTAGGTTAAATGGCTCCTCTCTGAAGGGAGATTAGGAGCCAGGCCCTTATATTTCTTAACAGTCAGTTCTGCTTGCTGATAGTGAGATGTCTTTTTCAATCTACTACAAAGGCAGTCTGCATAACAGGCACACTTCAGAGACTTCAAACCTAGGAAAGTTGTCATCTTCCTTAGTTCATGGCAATTTCCACCAGGAACAACTGACAGTGCAACTCATCATAAAACTGGGTAAAGCAATTCTCTGCTGTGAGCATTACTTTAAAATGCCTATCTCTGAGCATCTGCTACACCATCTTGCTTTGTACTCATGGAATAAAAAATACTTTTGTTTCATGATATCTAAATATGCAATAAATTAGTCATATGACTAAAGAATATCACTGTATCACTGTCTTCCCGTTCATCATCGATTTGCTCAAGCGGCCCCAGTAACATCTCCATATGTCCTGTCTCATGCTAGTAGAGCCCAAGGCATCTGCTTGCTCCAGGAACATAAAGAGCCCCAATCCATTCCGGAATGAGGTCTATAATTGTTATTGGTATTTGGCATATATCAAATACAACACGGGTAGCTTGCCAGGCTCTGCCGTGCAGGTAGCATACTCTTGTAGGCACCTCTAAGTCCAGCATTTATTGATGAACCGCGCAGCCGCAAGCGGCTGCGTGAGCCGGGCGCTGATAGGCTGGTCTGCTGGGTGGAGGTCTGAAGAGAGAGAAGTCCGGATGTGGAAAATGGAGGCCCTCATGGAGTGGGGGTCTTCTGGCTTGTTGCGAGGCTCTGCTGGGATGGTGGGCCAGGGCTAGAACCCACCATCCCTCCCGGGCGCCTCATGAGCAGCTGGTCACAGGGAGAGCCAGTAGCAGCTCTGCCCCATGTCTGCAAGTCTCTGGACCGGCATACCTGAGCCGGATTTAAGAAAGACTGCTGCAGGGTGGAACTTCGATGAGCCGGGCGCTGATAGGCTGGTCTGCTGGGTGGAGGTCTGATGAGAGAGAAGTCCGGATGTGGAAAATGGAGGCCCTCATGGAGTGGGGGTCTTCTGGCTTGTTGCGAGGCTCTGCTGGGATAGTGGGCCAGGGCTAGAACCCACCATCCCTCCCGGGCGCCTCATGAGCAGCTGGTCACAGGGAGAGCCAGTAGCAGCTCTGCCCCATGTCTGCAAGTCTCTGGACCGGCATACCTGAGCCGGATTTAAGAAAGACTTCTGCAGGGTGGAACTCGATGAGCCGGGCGCTGATAGGCTGGTCTGCTGGGTGGAGGTCTGACGGGAGAAGTCCGGATGTGGAAAATGGAGGCCCTCATGGAGGGGTCTTCTGGCTTGTTGCGAGGCTCTGCTGGGATGGTGGGCCAGGGCTAGAACCCACCATCCTCCCGGCTATAACCTACCATCCCTCCCAGGCACCTCGTGAGCGGCCGGTCACAGGGAGAGCCAGTAGCAGCTCTGCCCCATGTCTGTGAGTCTTCATTAATTTCTTCATCAGAGTAAAACCTTTAACATCAACAAATATTAGCCCTGTAGTCCTGTATACCTTGCAAAGGTGTATAAGCTAAACTTCTTGTTATTTTCAATTTTTGTTATAGTAATAAGAAGGTCTAAGCATTTTATTTTATCTTTAATAGAGATATATGCTTTGTTAATGTTGGGTTTCATTTTTGGTATCTAAATTATAGAGTATGCAAACAACTGAGTTCACTATTTTCTATTAATAACTGAAAAAAGTTGGCCCTAGTTTCTAATTGGTCATTAAACTGCTCTGCCACATAATATAGGGGGTAGAATTACAAATCTGGCATGAGCATTTTTTTTGAAATATAGATAGACACACATGCATATGCATATATTTGTGCTTCTTTTTTGTTTTGGGACCATGCCAGGCAATGTTCATGGCCTACATATGATAGACCTGTGCTCAGAGATAATTTCTTCAAGGGACTCAGGGGACCATGTATAGTGCTATCTATTTAACCCTAGTCAGCAGTGTGCTCTGTACCCACTGTAACTTTAGCCCCTCAGATCCAAGCATTGTCATTTATTTACTGTAGGGTTTTAAAGAAATGGCATAATTTTTTTTCTCCATTTCATATGTTTATAACTGGTTAAGTTTGAATGTGAAGATAGTTCCTTTATTTCCCTAAAGGAACACAGTATAAATACCAATATATAAATATATCAACAAATCACAGTGTTTTTTATTTGTGGAATTATATTTGGGGCTATGAACTAAGTTATACAAGAATGTCTCTCATCCTTTCAGATACCACTTACTAACTCAGATGGTTACTACATATATTTCTGATCCAACCACTAAGTAGAGAAGTCTCTAAGAAATGTATTCTTGGAGAGTATAGCTAAACACATATTCAGTACAGAAGCATACCATGTCTTAATCTCTTGTTTTAATTTCTTCTCTCACTCTACCTCATTGGCTGACAGTGCTCCCACCCTACCAACTGATTGGCTGAAATTTTTATGGAATTTCTTCTGAAATTCGTATGGAATAATAAACCCCCATGGATAACTAAAGCAATCCTTGGGCAAAAGAATATGGGAGGCATAACCTTTCCCAACTTCAAACTCTACTACTAAGCAGTGGTATTGGAATAAAAATAGACCTGGTCCTATGGAACAGAGTTGAGTATACTGACAACCAGCCTCAAATACATGAACAATTAATCTTTGATACATGAGCAAAAAGTATGAAATGGAGCAAGGAAAGCCTCTTCAACAAGTGGTGCTGGGAAAACTGGGCAGCTACATGTAAAAAATGAATTTATACCTCTGTCTATCACCATGAACAAAAATCAGATCAAAATGGATTAAAGATCTCAATATCAGACCTGACTCCATAAAGTACATAGAAGAAAATATAGGAAAAACCCTTCACAAAATTGAAGCTGAAGACATATTCAAAGAGGAAACACCACTTACAAAACAACTAGAAGAAAAAAATAAACATATGGGACTATATGAAGGTAAAAAACTTCTGCACCTCAAAATAAACAGTGACCTAGAAATTTTTTTTTTGAATTTTTTGTCTTGTTAACTACTCTTCTCTTGGAAAATGAAGCATGACAGCATTCGTTACGCTTGGAAAGAAATTGTCTTTCCAAAACTACTACATTGATCTTTAAATCCCCAATGTAATACAAGGGATGGATTATAAATCTTTTTATCTGCATTCAATTAAGAATACATTGTTAAAGGGTCCGAGTGATAGCACAGAGGGTAACGTGTTTGTGTTGCACTCGGCCGACCTGGGTTCCATCCCTGGCATCCCATACAGTCCTCCAAGAGTAATTCCTGAGCGAAGAACCAGGAGAAACCCCTGAGCATTGCTGGGAGTGTCCCAAAAGAAAAAAAAAGAATACATAGTTATTAGCCACTGTTACAAGTATAATAAATTAGCACAATATCTTTAGAAAACACTTATTATTTTCAATTTCAAGGAGGAATAACCTAAAAACTTGTTTGCAAAGTCAACAGAAAGATTAGGGTAAATCTAAGAGTTGGTCTAAATATATATTATGTATATTTCAATAGCAATTCTCACAAAGACAAACGGGTCAAATTATTTGCTCTTTTTTATTTTTGCATAATATATGAATCTGATATTTTTTATTGTTTCTTTGAGCTTAGATAACGCTACCTGAACCATTTTGCTATATGCCCTTTTTGCTTTATATGAGATACTTTAATTTCACCTACTATTTTTTATTTTTTTAATATTTAATTATACTACAGTGAGATGTACAATTACAAAGATGTTCATGTTTGGGTTTCAGACAATCTTAGAATAACAATACCTTCAATTTGTTTTAATTTAGTTTATTGTATGGGGACACACATGGTGGTGCTCAGGTATTATGCTGTGCTCTGTACTTATGGGTGACCAATGGCCTGAATCCAGGGAACATGTATGGTGCCAGGAACCAAGCACAAATCAGCCATATGCAGGGCAAACACCCTACCCACTGTACTATCCTTCCAGCCCCTTTACCCTTAAGTTTAGAAGGCATTACTCTCTAATCAAAATTACCAAATTTTTAAAAAACTAAAGCAAAACTTTAATTAAGAAAATCCAATGTTGGCACTGGAGCAATAACAAAGTGGGTAGGGTGTTTGTCTTGCATGTGGCCAACCTGGATTCGATTCTCCGGCATCCCATATGGTCCCCAAGCACTGCCAGGAATAATTCCTGAGCAAAGCGCCAGGAGAAACTCCTGAGCATGGCCGGGTGTGACCAAAAAAAAGAAAATCCAATATAAGGAAAGAATTTAGATATATTTCTTCCCTAATTAAACATTTCAACATATTGTATATATTAAATATTTTGTTTAAGTAGATCATGACAAGTGAATTAAATAGTGGTAACAGGAATGAAAGGAACTCAAATTGGCTAGCTAAAATATTTTAAAGGATTCTTGCAAGAAGTGCTCATAGGGCCTGAGGAATCTGTCAGCCATATTCATAACCAATCAAGTCTGTGAAAGAGTGTCACTGGAGAGGAGTTTCTGAGGGTCACCAGGCAACCCTATGTAGAGCTCAGTGGTATTCAGGGCTATATTTGTTGGTGTTCTGGACTGTGTGGTTCTGGAATTGAATGTGGTTTCCTGTACTTGCAAGGTATTATACATTGACCACTGAACTATACACCAGACACTGTATTGTTGTAAATTTTAAATTAAATAATGCATAGGAATCACTAGAAAATATATAAAAACAGTCATTTAATGAATAACTGATAATATAACTATTGAGTATGCTAAGATATGGAGCATGGAATTAAAACATTTCGGGCAAACCAAATGAAAAGTCTTAAGACTAAGATACACAGTGTCAGACGTGGTAGCTATTTTATTTCTAGTTGTTTCTAACACTTATTTGGTAATTCTTTGATAGTTCATTTGCATATAGATATATTCTGGAACAAAGGTTGACATTGTAAATATCTTAACTAAATAGAATTAAAACACTCAAATTCCAACATGAATTAATGACAAAGAAAACAGAACTGTATGTTTGGTTTGAAAATTTAGTCAGCCTACTTACTAACATTTCAGTTAATTTTATGCTTAGTATATCATTTGACTCTTATCTTTGACTCATTGCAGAAAGCCTGTATGTGATTATTTGGCTGGATGGTTTTTGATGGAAACGGTTACTTGGCAGTTATCAAAAATATTTAAAATGATCAAATGACAACAGGAGATTGGATATTAAATTTGAAAATGAATTCTTTAGAAAAAGAAATTCCTGGAATGCAAATTGAGATCCACTAGTGCTTTCCAAGAAAAATGGTACTCACAGCCAATTTAGTTTTACCCCTTCAGTTTCTTACATGAGGAAAAGCAAATATATTAGTTTCAGTTTTCTTATTTCTATACAGCGCTCAAAGCAATGTGTAGGAGAGAGAAGCAAGTAAATTGACAAATCAATATAAACCTTTCTTTCCTGTCACTTTAGCCATTTTCAAATATGTAAATTATAGAGCAGAAAAGTTCAGAAGTTAAGGTGCATAAGACCAAACTTGTTTGGATAAGACAGAACATATGGTCCCTGTATCCAGGGATGCAGCTCTGGGGGCAGTCAACATCACTGGAGAGGACGGTATAATACCTGGCAGTAAAAAGCCCTCTTTTGGGAGGTGGGGGAAGGGTGTAACACAGAGCGGTTCTCAGGGCTTACTCACATCTCTGCACTCAGGGATCACTTGGGGTCTTGGTCAGGAAACTATTTTGGTCAGTTCGGGAACCACGCCAGCCATGTGCAAGGGAAGAGACCTGCTTGCTTCTCATTCTTGACCTAGGTTCTTGGGTGCAGTTTGGGAGAACCTTTGGCATTGCTCCCACCACAGATGTAAATTTATTTACTTTGAAAAATCAATAATTTAATAAAATTTCCCAATATTTTAGTTCAATCAAATCAGTTCCAAACACTGAACCATAAGGTAAACGTTAAAATGTTAACACACATGAATTTAAACATTGTTTCTAACTGCATGACATGTGTGACCTGGGATGAGGTCATTTAACTTTGATAGGCTCTGTTATCTGTATGTTAAGTAGGGATAATAACAGAGATTTAACTCAGTTGTTTTCTATTTAATTTGGAACGGTATGGAATCTTACATACAGTAGAAACAGTGGGATCTTGTAAGAGAAAACATGACTCATATTGATAATCTAAGCACCACAAAATTCAAAGAAGTGCTCTAATTGTGGTTGTTGTAATGCTGGCAATATTTCCATAATTTCACTGACAAAATCATAAACAAATATACTATTTTATATGCATGATCCAACAAACCTCACAACTCCCATATAGCTATTTTCTAATATTTCCATTATGCATGAATATTTTTTGAAAGTAACAAAACCAACACTGGTTCAGAGATCACTTGTATCACTTGTATCACTCATCTTCCCGTTGTTCATCAATTTGCTTGAGCAGTCACCATCCTCATAAGTCCCTGTTGTGTGCTAGTGTAGCCCAAGTGCTTCTGCTTGCTCCAGGAACATGAAGAGTCTCAAACCATTTGTTCAGGTCATGGGAATGAGGTCTATAATAGTTACTGTTTTGTCATATCAAATATGACATGGGTAGCTTGCTAGGCTCTGCTGTGCGAGTTGCATACTCTCCATAGTAGGTAGGCTCTCAGTTTGTGCATTTACTGATGAACACATTCACGACCATGTGCAATGGGGAGAGATAGACTTTTCTCTTGGGTGGAGCTCTGACGAACTGTGGAGCTCAGATGTTGAAAATGGGTACCCTTATGGTGTGTGTGCGAGGCGGGGGAGGGGGAGTCCTATGGCCTCTTGTTCAGAGATAAAATACAAAAAGGAAAGAGAAGACACTGGTATTATTCAAATCATTACTAATGTATGTTTCTGTTTTTATACTTTAGACAGTTTCTTAAATATACTATAATATTCCTCAATGAGACACCTCTGTCTTTTGAACAAATCTGATAATTTTTTCACTGTTTTTCCTATTCTACTCTACAAAATTGGAGGAAATATTCTCAAATCATGTATTTTGTAGTTGCTGGTATACATACATACATACAAATAGAGATAGATAGATAGATAGATAGATAGATAGATAGATAGATAGATAGATAGATAGATAGATAGATAGATAGATAGATAGATAGATAGATAGATAGATAGATAGATAGATAGATAGATAGATAGATAGATAGATAGATAGATAGATAGGCAGATAGACAGACAGATAGACAGATAGACAGACAGATAGACAGACAGACAGACAGACAGATAGACAGACAGACAGATAGACAAATAGACAGACGGACAGACAGACAGACAGACAGACAGACAGATAGACAGATAGATAGATAGATAGATAGATAGATAGATAGATAGATAGATAGATAGATAGATAGATAGATAGATAGATAGATAGATAGATAGATAGATAGATAGATAGATAGATATTAAATAGGCATAAATAAAGAGAGGTATATATAGAGTCATATAAACCAATAACAAAAATAACAAAACCTGTTCAAAAATTTGGCAGATCTAACTAGACACGGTTCTAGGAGACACAGATGGCCAACGGACACATTGAGTAGATGGCAAATGTCACTTATTTCTTGGAAAATGCAATTAATATAATAAATACTGACAAAAACAAGAACATATGTCAATTATTTCTCAATTTTTATAAAGAATCTATGTGAAATCACATTCTAGTCCTATCACTTTAAAAATGAAACTTATCAATAAGGGTAATGAAAACCTAGGGGAATTCTTGACTGAAATTCACCTCACCTCTTCCATCTCTAACTTCTTTATACATCTCATAGTGGTAGAAAAGATAACAGAAAACCAAGATCCTTCTCTACAGCCAGGTGTTCTGAGATTGCTAGATCCACATTATCTGTTTCAGTTTATCCAAGTTCCAAAACCTGAGATTTATCTCCTTTTCCATTAAAATTGGATTAACTCTCATTAAAAGTTGTGGAAATACCTTTTCGTATTTTTTTACAATTTCCTTTCCTGTGTAAAAGCTTTTAATTTCACGTAGCCCCATTAATGTAACCTCACCTTTGTTTTTCCCTACTTTTACTTTTTTTGTGTCATATGAGTGACTTTTTATTAGATATATGGATGTGGGCCAATTTATTTCGTTTCATTTATCTTCTTTTTTGGGGGTGTGGGCTGGATTTGGGCAACATCGACAAAGCTCAGGGGTTTACTCCCTGTCTTCACTCAAGAATTACTCCCTGACAGTGCTGGAGGGACCATATGGGATGCAGGGGGTAGAACTCAGGTGGGGGGCATGAAGACTATACACTCTACCCATTGTATCATTGTTCCAGTCCTCTTGTCCTTTTTTTCCCAAAACGACTATTACATTTTCTCAATAATTTATTAAATACATTTTACCCATTTCATATTCTTGCATACTTTGTAACTAATTAGGAATATATATGAGGGTTTATTTCTGTGCTCTCTATTCTGTTTCATAGATCTATGCATTGACATTATGACAATGACAGATTAAATTGTTATTCACTGTATCACTGTCTTCCCATTGTTCATCGATTTGCTCGAGCGGGCACCAGTAAATCTCCATACTGCCTGACGCAAAGCAAGTGTAGCTCAAGGGCATCTGCTTGCTCCATGAACAGGAAGAGCCTCAAACCATTCTTCAGGTCATGGAATTGAGGTTCATAATTGTTACTAGTTTTTGGCATAACAAATAAAAACATGGGTAGCTTGCCAGGCTCTGGCATGTGAAATGATTATTATACATGAGAATGTACAAAATCGCTGTACCCGATCATAAGCAACATGCCCCATACCTCCATTAGCGTCCTTATATCTCCTCCAGGATGATTTTTTATACACCATTTACCATTGACCATACCAATATTCTGCGATCCAAGAACAAGGGTTTATTGTTTTTTTAATATTGTCTGTTCCATTTCATTCCCCTCTTTATATTGCACAAATGTGTGAGATTATCTGGTATTTATTCACTTAAAAATGTTTCTCTCCCTACCTCCATAGCTGGAAACAAGATGATTTCATCATATCTTATAACTGTATGATATACCATTCTGTAGGGTTGCTTCTGAAGATTGAATATTACTAAAGGTTCCAAACGAGAAAGTCATGCGCCTTTTAGAATGAATTTTTTTTTGTTATGGGGGGTAGAGATGCAAGAAGTAGAATTACTGTCATGTGAGCATTCTATTCTTAATTTTTTTGAGAAATATCCATTCTTCATTCTAGAGAGTCTGAACCATCAGGTAGCATTTCTATCAATAGTAAACGAGGATTCCTTCCCTTTTTAATAACATATTTCTCTAATCTTCTTGATATATGTGATTCTCATGGGTGCAAAATATTATCTTATTGTTGTTTTGATCTGCACCTACCTGATAATAAGTGAAGTTATGCACTTATTTTCTGATATAACTGTTTGTCATCACATGACTTTGGTGAAGTCTGTATTCATTTCCTTTTCCCATTTCCAATGCGTTCATTGGGCTTTTCTATTTATTCATATTATGGATTATGAAAAGAAGTACATGGGGCTTAGGTATCTGGTCCTTTGGTACTATGTCAATGCTTATGGACCTTTCCTGGTAGTGCTCAGAGAGCTATATGATGTGCTTGGAATTAAACTTGGTTGACCACATACATGAAAAGTGCCTTACATGCTGTATTCCTTCTGGCCCCTTGGGTTATTTTTTAATTGTCATTGTCAAACAGTTTTAGTAATATTTATTTGATATACCAGCCTTTATCTGATGCATTTTATGAAAATTTCTTCTCCCATTCAGTAGGATTAATGACAGTTTTGATTACCTTAGCACCGTTTGATATATTAGTTTAAATATTGCCATGTAGATAATATGTTCAATAGAATTCTCTGAAATACATGGATTTAAGTGCTAAAGTGAGGAAATAACAATTGCTGTCATCATTGTTATTCATTAATTATATTTATCATATAGAGTAGACAAATTTTATTGTTCTTAATATTCTCTAATTCAAAGAAATTGTATTTCACTTTTCTAGATGTGTCCAAACAAGATACTGTGTGAGACAAATGCCCTGTTTATTCACCCGTGTTTCATAGAAGCCAAAACATCTGCAAAAAATGTCACTCACACATTTAGTTTCAGCAATTTGTGAAGTTTTTATTGTGTTAATAAACTGAGATTTTAGTCACTCATTTGTAATTTATATTTTAAAAAAAAATTTTTATGTCGTCTCTACATAAGGTGAATTTCCTGAAATACATGTGTCACATGACAATCTCTGAAATATGAAGTAAAACTATATAGACAAAGTTTCTGTAATTGGTACTAGAATTTGAATAAAATATGAGTTGTAGGGTGTGTGACCCCTGCATCTCCACAGACCCAAGTTGCCCATAAGATACCAGCTAAAATAAACCCCAACAAGAATACTCCAAGAAACATCTTAATAAAAATGATAAAAACTATAGATAGAGATAGAATACTGAAAGCAGGAAGATCAAAGAAGGAAATCACATACAAAGGAACATCTCTAAGATTTACAGCAGACTTCTCTGATGAAACACTCCGAGCCCGAAAATAATGGTGGGATATTGTGAAAAGGCTCAATGAACTGCAGGCCTCACCAAGAATTCTTTACCTGGCCAGACTCACATTCAGATATGAAGGAAAGATACACAACTTCATGGATAAGCTACAACTCAGGAACTTCATGGGCTCAAAACCAACCTTAAAAGAAGGACTGAAGGGTCTACTGTAATATGACCAAACCCATAAGCACAACTAGCACAAACAGAAAGATGACACAAAATCTGATGACAATAATCTCTCTCAATGTAAATGGCCTAAATGCACCAATTAAGAGACACAGAGTAACAAAATTGATTAAAAAATTGAACCCAACATTCTGCTGTCTACAAGAAATGCATCTGAATAATCAGAACAAACACAGACTCAAAGTCAAAGGGTGGAAGACCATTCTCCATGCAAACAACTCCTCCAAAAAGGCTGGTGTGGCCATATTAGTATCAGATAATATAGACTTCAGGCTGAAAAAGGTTAGAAGGGACAACGAAGGCCGTTTCTTATTACTTAAGGGGTATGTACACCAGGAAGAAATTACACTACTAAACATATATGCACCCAACAAGGGGCCAGCAAAATATATAAAACAACTGCTAAGAGACCTCAAAAAGACATTAACAGTAGCACAATAATAGTTGGTGACTTCAACACTGCTCTATCAATGATGGATAGATCAACAAGACTGAAACTCACCAAGGAAATATTGGCCCTGAAGGAAGAAATGGAAAAAAGAGAGCTAGTGGATATATACAGGGCTTTTTATGCCCAAAAAGCTGAATACACATTTTTCTCTTGCACATGGAACATTCTCCAAGATAGACCACATGCTGAGCCACAAAGCATACCTCAATAAAATAAAAAGATAGAAATTGTAGTCAGCTATCTTTTCAGACCATGATGCACTGAAAATGGAAGTTAAACGTAAAACAAAAACAGGGAGTCAAACCAAACACCTGGAAACTGAACAGCTTACTCCTGAACAACAAATGGGTCATAGAAGAAATCAAACAGGAAATCCAAAGATTTCTGGAAACAAATGAAAATGAAGACACCAA
>JAJIBD010027794.1:0-42153 GCA_021461705.1 Cryptotis parvus
AAAAGAAACCCCAACAAGAAAACTCCAAGACACATCTTAATTAGAAT
Organism: Cryptotis parvus; assembly: GCA_021461705.1. NCBI lineage: Eukaryota > Metazoa > Chordata > Mammalia > Eulipotyphla > Soricidae > Cryptotis > Cryptotis parvus. The sequence goes on from JAJIBD010027794.1 coordinate 48, forward strand.
GACAAAAACTATAGATAGAGATAGAATGCTGAAAGCAGCAAGATCAAAGAAGGAAATCACATACAAAAGGAGCACCCCTAAGATTCACAGCAGACTTCTCTGATGAAACACTCCAAGCCCGAAAACAATGGTGGGATATTGTGAAAAGGCTCAATGAACTGTAGGCCTCACCAAGATTCTTTACCGGGCCAGACTCACATTCAGATATGAAGGAAAGATACACAACTTCATGGATAAGCAACAACTCAGGAACTTCATGGACTCAAAACCAACTTTAAAAAGAAGGATTGAAGAGTCTACTGTAATATAACCAAACCCAAAATCACAAAAAAGTACAGACAGAAAGATGGCAAAAAATCCAATGACAATAATCTCTCTCAATGTCAATGGTCAAAATGCACCAATTAAGAGACACAGAGTGACAAAATGGATTAAAAAATTGAACCCAACATTCTGCTGCATACAATAAACACATCTGAATAATCAGAACAAACACAGACTCAAAGTCAAAGGTTGGAAGACCATTCTCCATGCAAACAACTCCTCCAAAAAGGCTGGTGTGGCCATACTAGTATCAGATAATATAGACTTCAGGCTGAAAAAAGGTTAGAAGGGACAACGAAGGCCATTTCTTATTACTTAAGGGGTATCGTACACCAGGAAGAAATTACACTACGAAACATATATGCACCCAAGGAGGAGCCAGCAAAATACATAAAACAACTGCTAAGAGACCTCAAAGAAGACATTAACAGTAACACAATAATAGTTGGAGACTTCAACACTGCTCTATCAACGATGGATAGATCAGCAAAACTGAAACTCACCAAGGAAATATTGGCCCTGAAGGAAGAAATGGAAGAAAGAGAGCTAGTGGATATATACAGGGCTTTTCATGCCAAAAAAGCTGAATACACATTTTTCTCTAGTGCACATGGAACATTCTCCAAGATAGACCACATGCTGAGCCACAAAGCATACCTCAATAAAATAAAAACGATAGAAATTGTGTCAACTATCTTTTCAGACCATGATGCACTGAAAATGGAAGTTAACTGTACATAGAAACAAGGAGTCAAACCAAACACCTGGAAACTGAACAACTCACTGCTGAACAAACCAATGGGTCATAAAAGAAATCAAACAGGAAATCCAAAGATTTCTGGAAACAAATGAAAATGAAGACACCAACTATAAGAACTTGTGGTACATGGCAAGAGCCATGTTAAGAGGGAAGTTTATAGCTCTACAAGCATTCATCAGGAAACAAGAAAGGGCCCACATAAATAACCTGACTACAGAGCTGAAGACATTAGAAAAAGACCAACAAAAGGAGCCCAACCCAGGCAGAAGGAAGGAATAATAAAACTTAGAGAGGAAATCAATGAGTTGGGAACCAAAAAAAAAAAAATACAAAAGATTAATGAAACCAAGAGCCGGTTCTTTGAAAAAATAAACAAGATTGACAAACCATTGGCAAGACTTGTAAGGACAGGGAAAGAGAGAACCCAAATAAACAGAATCAGAAATAAAAATGGTGACATCACAACAGAAACCACAGAAATCCAAAAGATCATCAGAGATTACTTTGAGAGCCTGTATGCCGTGAAACATGAGAATCTAGGAAGAAATGGATCAATTCCTGAAGTCCTATAACCTCCCATGGCTGAAACAAGAAGACCTCCAATACCCGAATAAGCCTATCACCATCGAGGAAATTGAAACAGTAATTAAAAAGTCTGCCCAAACACAAAAGCCCAGGTCCAGACGATTCACTAGTGAACTCTACCAAACCTTTAAGGAGGACTTACTGCCAGTCCTTTTCAAGCTCTTCCAGGAAAGAGAAGAAACAGAAACACTCCCAAACAGCTTCTACGAGGCACATATCACCCTGATACCCAAAGCAGGGAGAGATAACACAAAGAAAGAAAACTACAGACCAATATCCCTGATGAACACGGGTGCTGAGATCTTCAACAAAATACTAGCAAACGGAATCCAAAGACTCATCAAGAAGATCATACATCATGACCAAGTAGGATTCATCCCGGGAATGCAAGAAGGGTTCAACATCCACAAGTCAATCAACATAATACAACATATCAATAAGATAAAAAATAAAAACCATACAATCCTATCAATAAACACAGAGAAAGCATTTGACAAGATCCAGCACCCGCTCATGATTAAAACGCTCCAGAAAATGGGAATTGAAGGGACTTTCCTCAATATAGTCACAGCCATCTACCAAAAGCCCACAGCGAGCATCATTCTAAATGGGGAAAAGTTGAAAGCCTTCCCCTGAGATCAGGGACAAGACAAGGTTGCCCACTCTCACCTCTTTTATTCAATATAGTACTGGAAGTACTTGCCATAGCAATCAGAGAAGAAAAGGACATCAAGGGCATCCAGATAGGCAAGGAAGATGTAAGCTATCATTATTCGCAGATGACATGATATTATACCTAGAGAACCCTAAACTCTCTACCAAAAAACTCCTAGAAACAATAGACACATATAGTAGGTGGCAGGATACAAAATCAACACCCAAAAGACGATGGCTTTCCTATAGACAAATAACGAAAGAGAAGAAAGGGATATCAAGGAAACAATTCCATTCACAATTGTGCCACAGAAAATCAAATACCTAGGAATCAACTTACCCAAGAGTGTAAAGGACCTGTACAAAGAAAACTACAAGACACTGCTCCAAGAGATAAAAGAGGGCAGAAGGAAATGGAAGCATATTCCCTGCTCATGGATGGGGAGAATCAATATTGTCAAAATGGTAATACTCCCTGGAGCTCTGTACAGATTCAATGCAGTCCCTATAAGGATACCCATGACATTCTACAAAGAAATTGAACAAACGCTCCTGAAATTTGTATGGAACAATAAAACCCCAAGGATAGCTAAAAAATCCTTGGGAAAAAGAAGATGGGAGGCATCACTTTTCCCAGCTTCAAAGTGTACTACAAGGCAATAGTAATTAAAACAGCATGGTATTGGAATAAAAACAGACCTGTGGACCTATGGAATAGAATTGAGTATCCTGACACCCAACCTCAAACACATGATCATTTAATCTAATGAGTCCAAAATGGAGTAAGGAAAGCCTCTTCAACAAGTGGTGTTGGGAAAACTGGGCAGCGACATGTAAAAAAATGAATTTGGACCTGTGTCTAACACCTTGCACAAAAAATCAGATCAAAATCGATTAAAGATCTCAATATCAGACTTGAATTCATAAAGTACATTGAAAAAATATAGGAAAACCCCCCCCACGACATTGAAGCTAAAGGCATCTTCAAAGGTGAAACACCACTAACAAAGCAACTAGAAGAAAAGATAAACATATGGGACTACATGAAACTAAAAAGCTTCTGTACCTCAAAAGAAACAGTGACTAAGATACAAAGGCAGTCCACAGAATGGGAAATAATACTCACCCAATACCCATGTGATAAGGGGTTAATATCCAGGATATATCAGGTACTGGTACAACTTTACAAGAAGAAGAAAAACAACCCCATCAAAAAATGGGGAGAAGAAATGAACAGAAACTTCAACAAGGAAGAAATTCGAATGGCCAAAAAATATATGAAAAAATGCTTATCATCACTAATCATCAGAGAGATGCAAATCAAAACAACAATGAAATATCATTTTACACCACAGAGACTGGCACATATTCAAAAGAGCAAGAAACAAGTGCCGGCGTGGATGTGGGGAAAAGGGGACACTCACCCATTGTTGGTGGGAATGCCGGCTGGTACAGCCTTTCTGGAAAACAATATGGACATTCCTCCAAAGACTAGAAATTGAACTCCCATTTGACCCAGCCATACCACTCCTGGGAATATACTCTGGGAAGCCAAAAATACGCAGCGGAAACAACATCCCTACTTTTATTTTCATAGCAGCATTATTCACAATACCCAGAATCTGGAAAAACCAGAGTGCCCTAGAATCGATGACTGGATAAAGAAGCTTTGGTACATCTACACAATGGACTACTATGCAGCTATTAGGAAAGATGAAGTTATGAAATTTGCCTATAAGTGGATGGACATGGAGAAGATTATGTTGAGCGAAATTAGCCGGAAGGACAGAGACAGATACAGAATGACTGCATTTATTTGCATGACATAAATATATATGTACATATTATGATACCAATATCCAAGGTCAAGTAAAACATGACCTTGTAACAGGATGTCTTTTCAAAGGTGTAAATTATCACAAACATGTGGAGTCAGAGGCTTGTTAAGACAGAAAATGGAACAGTGTGCTAAAAATTGTCGAGGGTACTAATACTAACCTAAAACTGAGCATTAAATAGAGGCAAAAACATAGACATAACAACCCTTTAATGTATGTTTTGTAATCCATAGTCTGGAAGGGAAGGAAAAGAGAGAGAGAGAGAGAGAAAGGGAAAGAAATAAAGAACCTGCCATGGAGGCGGGCTGGGAGAGGGAGGAGGGAACCGGGACGTTGGTGGTGGAAGATGGGCACTGGTGGAGGGATGGGTGCTGGAACACTGTATGACCAAAACCCAAATATGAATTTTTTAATTGTATATCTTTGTAATTGTATATCTCACAGTGGTATAATAAAATACTTTTTAAAAAAAGGAAACCCTGCTATAAAAATAACTATAGAAATGAGTTAAGCATGGAGTTAACATGATGCCAACTACTTGGGTACTGCTTCAAGCAAAAGAGCATGGCTTACAATTTTGCAGCCTTGGTGTGACTAGCATACAGCTTTGAAATGAGATAATTATGTGTTCTTCCTTTCACACAGAAGTTTCTAAACTTCTTTGGCCTACAACAACCTTTTTCAGAAAAAAAAAATTACTCAGTGCTCTGAGAAACCCACTTTCTTTAAGGAAACAATAGAAAGTTCTGCCCTAATTACATGCGAGCAACACCCTGTTATTCCAGCAACACCCTAGGGAGAAATACTGCCCGGCTTTGAAAAAAATTGCACCCCCTTTTATTAAGCAATATTAGTGAAGATCTGGGGAGATAGCATAAGTAGTTGACCACATGCAGAGCAGACACAAAGACCTGAATTCGACCCCCAGAACCACATGACCCCAAAGCAGCACTTACTAAGCCTTGGTGGCCTCCACCATGAGTACCTCCAGCCTGATTCAGTCTAAACTTTGCCAGGAGTGGTTCTGGGTCCCCTAACACTACCAGGCCTGTCCTGCACAAGAAATCTCACTGAGAACCTGCTGTGAAGTTATTGTCTTTGTAGATATTGCAAAGAAACAAACACAGTCAGGAACAGAACATACACAATTCCTCATGGGGAACTTCCATTCTTAATCAAAGAACAATTAATTAAGTAGTTAATTGCACAATTAGTTGCTGGATTACTTGGTTTGCAGGTCAGGGGAAGGATTGCTAGTAGGATGTGACATTTGAACAGTGCACAGGGAAAGAAGGTAAGGGGTTCTGGGGGAGAGTTAGGGCTTTCCAGGTAGACAGAAAATTATTTGTAAAAAGCCAGAGTATGTTTGAGGACCTGAAAGAAATGTAGAAAGGGCAGCAGAGACAAAGAGGACATAATGGGGGCACATGAAACTGGTGAGGTAAAGAGGATCCAGATCATGTAAGTCCTTAGAGATTCTGTGAAAATGTACTTGGTCATAAGCAGAGCTACTGAAATGTTTGAGCCTGGGGTTAGCAGGTAAAATATACATGGAAAATAACTCTGGACCAGGGGAGGGGTGGAGGCTATGGAGAGCATACAGGAAATCTGACTATGGTAACCTGAACCAAAAAATGCTGGAATGATGGCCAAAGAATGACCCTGTGAACTATTTGGAATTAGAATAGGTGGAAATTCATGACAAGTAAGGGAAAAGATGGAGTTGGGGGGGTGGCTCATGGGTTTCAGGTTCATGTGGTGACTAATAGCATGATCCAATGATTGGGAGAAACATGGAAAGAACCAGTAGAGTGGGGTGACCATCAATAGAGTTCTGGGCAAAATTATATGTGGTGTGCCAATGTTCTTGGGGGGCCCCCCACCCACTTTACCAGTTTTGTTTTCGAGCTTCACTTGTCTTTGGGGCTTAATCCTGACACTGTGGTCAGGGATTACTCCTTGTGGTAGTTGGTGGACCATATTTGGTGACAGAGATCTGATGAACTAGGGTTGACTACGTGCAAAGCAGTCACCTAACCCCTGTACTCTTTGTCTGGGCCCAAACTGTTTTCTCCGAATTGAGAATCATTTTATATAGCTAAAATCATGCTTAGTTTATTTTTTGAGTAAATACTTTTTGTTACTTATTTTTTTACATTCTGAATGCTGTGATTCAAAATGCATTACTAATGGTTTACTAAGCCCAGGATTCCAACACCACAACCATCATCAGTGTGAATACCCCCCCCCATTCCAAGGCCCCTAGACGCTCTCTTCAAGCCCTACTTCCCAGTTAGTTGTGGGAATCAGTTCTCTCATTGCCTGGCTTTGGACCTTTGTTGCTACCTTGTTATGTATCTGTAAGTCCCACATAGGAGATCTGTCGTTCTTTTATCTCTTCCTTCTGCCTGACTTCACTTGGCATGGTACTCTGATATATATTTTCTAGTCCATATATCAGACTTGTTTAAGCAGAGATATTTTTTCTTTAAAATGAAATGGGAACACTTGACAACTAAGCCTTACAAGAAGAGGAAAATGGGCAGGGTTTTGAAAAGTATGTTTGTTTTAGGAAAGAAAGTTCTGCTGAATGGGAAAGGGAGAAGGATAGGGAGAGGGAGAGGGAGAGAGAAGTGCCTGTTGTAGGGACAGACGGGGGCTGAGGGTGGAGGGAGGGAAATTGGGGACATTGGTGGTGGGAAATGTGCACTGGTGAAGGGATGGTTATTGGAAAATTGTGTCATGGAAACTCCATCATGAGCAGCATTGTAACTATGTATTTCATGGTGATTTAACTAGAAAAATTATAAGAATGGAAAAAGAAAGATAATGAAATAAAAAAAAGCAGGCTTTAGAGAGGGGTTTTTTTTTTTTTGCTTTTGTAAAAAAGTTTTTTCAATTGAATCATTTGAGACAGACCATTATAAAGCTGTTCATGATTGGTTTTCTGTCATACCCATCCTTCCACCCATCCTTCCACCAGGGCACATTTCCCAGCACCAAGAGAGTGATTTTTGTTTTTTACTGATGTTAGTATGTTGAAACAGTTTTTGCAGGTGTTAAGAGCTTCTGTAGAGCAGTGCTGAGGCAAAGGAGGGCTTGCTCGTATTAGATGCACTATGACATATTAACCTGCAGATCTCTTTTGTTTCATTTTTGGGCCATCCCTGGCAGTGTTCAGGGCTTACACCTGGCTCTGTGCTCAGGGATCACTCCTGGTGGGCTCTGGGGACTGTATTGGGGTGACAGGAATCAGACCCATGTCAGCTGTGTGCAACCAGTTGGCAATTGACTATACTACTCCGGCCCTGTTAATGTGAGAGGAGGTTTCAACAGTTCCTGATCCAGAAGGGTTATGTTCCAGACAGTGGGACATTTCATCTGGTTTTCACTGCCTCCGTCAGTCACACAACTTCTGTAGTATAGGTGAAAGTAACCGAATTGTGCTCATGTGTCTATATATGGAATATTCATAATACCTGATTCTGCTGTGTTATTCTAAAACCTTTTGTTCAGAAACTGGAGAGAACTTAGATTTTAACTGATACCCTCTTTTGTGAAAGGGAAGAAAGAATATTACATGGGTTTCTGTGCAACAGGCCCATTTTGTAGAGTTTTGCCCGGGGCAAAAGTCAAGGTAACTTATTAATACTCTTGTAGTCACCTCTGATCTCCAGCATTTATTGATGAACTGCACGGCCGCAAGCGGGCACAGAGTCGGGCTGTGATCAGCTCTTCTGCTGGGTGGAGTTCTGACAAGAGGGGAGTCTGAATGTGGAAAATGGTGGCCCTGATGGTGTGGGGGGGTTCCTCTGGCTTCTTGCGGAGGCTCTGCTGGGGTGGCAGTCCAGGGCTAGAATCCACCATCCCTCCCAGTGTCTCATGATCAGCTGGGCACAGGGAGAGCCGGTAGCAGCTCCGCCCCATGTATGTGAGTCTCTGAATCAGCGTATCTGGGCTGGGCTTGAAAAAAAGACTGCTGCAGGGTGGGTCTCGATGAGCTGGGCTGTGATCAGCTCTTCTGCTGGGTGGAGTTCTGACAAGAGGGGAGTCCGGATATGGAAAATGGTGGCCCTCATGGGTGTGTGTGTGTGGGGGGGGGTCCTCTGGCTTCTTGCGAGGCTCTGCAAGTGGGCAGGGCTAGAATCCGCCATCCCTCCCGGGCGCTTCGTGATCAGCTGGGCACAGGGAGAGCCAGTAGCAGCTCTGTCCCAAGTATGTGAGTCACTGGATCAGAGGTGACTACAAGAGTATCCCACCTGCACGGCAGAGCCTGGCAAAGCTACCTGTGTGGCATTTGTTATGCCAAATACCAGTAACAAGTATAGACCTCATTACAAAGACCTGATGGAATGGTTTGAGGCTCTTTATGTTCCTGGAGCAAGCAGATGCCGTTGGGCTCTACTAGCATGAGACAGGACATATGGAGATGTTACTGGTGCCCGCTCAAGCAAATCAATGATGAACGGGAAGACAGTGATACAGTGATACAGTGCCAATGTTCACAGTAGAAGTTTGAGCTTAGGGGAAGGGCGAGAGCAGAGTGCCCATGACAAATGACTGTGGACTAGTAGGAGAGTCTTGACTATTGAGCTCATGTTCAGTAGATTGTTGGCAACAAGACATGAGCACAGCTGTGAGCACAGCCTTTCCTCACCATCACCAGCTCCCTCCTACATGTTTATGAGTCTTACTAGAAAGCTGAAGTTGTGTTGTGGAACTTCTTTAATGAGAATAGTGTGTATTATGTGAGAATTTTATAAAGGCAGGCTATCATCTTTCAAATTCAGCCTTTAATAACTTATTTATTTGTTTTGGTTTTTGCACCATACTCCATAGTTCTTGGAGGCTATTCTCATCCTAGTTTTCAAGGATGCTTCCAGTGATGCTTGAGGGGATATGTATCACACTGTATCACTGTCTTCCCGCTCAACATCGATTTGCTCGAGCAGGCCCCAGTAACATCTCCCTATGTCCTGTCTCATGCTAGTAGAGCCCAAGGGCATCTGCTTGCTCCAGGAACATAAAGAGGAGGTATGTGATGTCAGGAATTGAACCCAAGGTCTCACATATGCATGTCAAGCACTCTGTCTCCAACCCTCAAACTCAGTTTTCAAAGAACTATCTTGGTTGCCATGAGATATTTTAAAAATCTGAGACTTTTAAACCTTATATACTGCTGATAGGAATGTAAATTTATGTAGCCTCTGTGGAAAATGGCACAGAATAGATGATTCATATTCAATCATCTATGAGTGGAACCATATGGTAATTGTTTTTTACTTTTTATATATTTAATTTATCTCTATACATATATATAGATAAATAAATATAATATATTTCTATATAATAAATATATTTATTTATAATACATAAATAAATATATATTTATAATATAAATATATATATATATTTAGGCCTCCTTGATGGTGAAGGGCTTGGCACACTGGCCATAGCTGATGGAGCCACGATGGGGACAGAGCTGAAAGTGTGTCCATTGACAGTCTTCTTGTTCTTCTCTTTCTCTTGCAAGTCCTTCTCCTTCTCCTTGATCTTCTCTTCTTCCTTTTCCTTTTCCCGACTCTACTTGCTGCTCAACATCTTGTTCTTGATGTAGCTGAAGGTGAGGCTGATCTTGGTTCCACTCTTCCCTTCAAAATCTTTCTTGGAGGGGCTTCAAGGCAGGAAATTATAGTTCTCTTCTGCTATGCTCTTGGTCAGACTGTCACTGGTGGTGTGGAACGGCCTTGAATTGTCCAACCCAGGATGGTTGATCGTCATTAAGGAGATGGATTTGGTTAAAGGAGAAGAAATGGCTGATGTGCAGTAATTAAATCCCTGTGGTTTAGGTCTGTGACAAGTCTGTGGAGCAAACGACCTCCTGTGCTCTCTCTGGCCCAATTCCAGATCTTCTGAAAGGGACACCAGAGAGCTCTGCCACCCCCTGTCACAGTGAATGAGAGCTTACTATCAAGAGTATATAACCCACATGGAAGAGCCTGGCAAGCTACCCATGTCGTATTTGATATGCCAGAAACCAGTAACAATTTATAGACCTCATTCCCATGGCCTGATGGAATGGTTTGAGGCCTTCATCTTTCTGGAGCGAGCAGATGCCCTTGGGCTAAACTAGCACATGACAGGACTATGGAGATGTTACTGGTGCCTGCTTGAGGAAAACAATGAACAACGGGAAGACAAGTGATACAAGTGATGTATATATACGTAGAATATATATATGTATATTCTATGTATACATACATAGAATATATATGCATATTCTGTGTATATATAGTATCTCTATGTATAGAGATAGACTTTTATATATGAACTTTCTCTGTATATATATATATAGAAAGACTATATATGTATATATAGAGAGAAATTTCTACATCTCTATATATACATACATATTATATATATAACTGATAGAGATATAGAAAGCATAGCAGAGACTATCAGAGAGCATAATGGTATACATATAAGTGTATTTAGTGGAATACTGTGAAGCTGTTTAAAAAGATAAAAAATTGCCTTTTTTGCAACAACCTGAACTAAATTTGAGGTGCTTATGTTAAGCAAAATAAATTAAAAAAGTAAAAAGCAATTACCATATGGTTCCACTCATAGGTGGTGGAATATAAATAAAGTAAATAAACTAGTTCAAGACAACAAAGCTAGCTGCTAGACTAGACCATGTAAAAATGATGATGGTGACCAAAGGGAACAGAAGTGGGGCAAGAGGAATGAGCAGAAAGGGTTATTTGGATATGAGAAGGAGGACAATGGAATTTAAATGTTAGGCTCAGAATCTACACACATAAAGGCATGGCACTATATTCTGAAGTTTTGTTGCAGATCAGTAAAATGTAATATGAAATTTAAATAGAAAAGTCTGAGGCTTCTAATCTTATCTTGAAAATGATTAGTGTTTGCAATCAGTATTTTCTGTAGCAGTTCATCTCTTTGTTTGTAGTATATTGGAATTTAAATTAATCTATTTTCTTTTCATTTCTCACCCCGCTATTATTTATTTTTATAAAATATATTCACTTTCATTAATTTGCTCACTCTTTGGTTATTCCTTTCCTGACATGTAAAGCCAAAGACTGTTGGTGCAAGAGGGTTTTATTGAATATTCATGATTTTGCAAGTGAAGAAAGTGAATTCTCAGGATGCAGACAGTGACTTCGTAGCAAGACTAGAAGGACTTGATTAATTTCGAGACCCCAAGCCTTGGGCCCAGCTTAGCATCATACCGCCTCTTCCCTTCCATAATTCTCAATCTCTCTTAAAAGTCAGAAGCTTTCTATTCCTATTTTTAAGAGAAACACAGTCGTTGCATTTTAGCTTCTCCTGAGTTGAAGCATGGCATTTGATGATCATTTGAAGCCTTTACTTTAGAAAGTACTACTTTAATAAAAGAGACTGTGACTTTAGTTTCCACTAACAGTTGTGCAACGGAGCAATGGGACACTTTCCTGCTGCAGTTGTGCTGGCGGAAGATGTGGGGCTCTTTCTCATTGTTTCCTGATATCTATTTTCCTAAAATTTCTATAATAATGAAATTTCATATGCACTCTTAAGTATTACTGGAAAATTAGAACTATGCAAGCTATATTTTTCATAACTTTGATGGGGGAAAAGCAGTGCAAATGTTTATAGGTTAACAACTTTTGTATAGACTCTGATATAAACTTTGAAAAAACCCTGATTTTTGTTATTTTTTTTTATTGATTACAGATCTATAATTTACAATACCATTACTGGTGGTTACTCATGCACACAATTGTAAAACCACCCCCATCACCAGTGTACCCATCTCCTTCCCCCAAGGATCCCAATAGCCCTTACTTTCAACTCACCCCAACTCAGTCTCTGACTTGAATCATAATGTAATGCTTTTAAATACATAAATATGTAGCAGAAGTACTGGGTAATGGTGGGTGATAGTTTTATAAAATTTACTTCTGCCAAAGGCATAGTAGTAAATAGCCGCATCTGCTTTCACCAGGAATACGAAGAGCCTCAAACCATTCCTTCAGGTCATTGGAATGAGGTCTATAATTGTTACTGGTTTTGGCATCTCAAATACGACACGGGTAGCTTGCCAGGCTCTGCAAACTATACTCTTGGTAGTAGGCTCTCATTTTATGCATTTACTGATGAACTGCAATGGAGAGAGATCGGTTTTTCTCTTGGGTGGAGCTCTGATGAGCTGTGGAGTCCAGATGTTGAAAATGGCAGCCCTCATGGTGTGGGGTTCCTCTGCTTCTTGTGAGGCTCTATTGAGATGGCGGGCCAGAACTAGAACTTGCCTTCCCTCCCAGATGCCTCATGATCAGCTGAGCACAGGGAGAGCCGGTAGCAGCTCTGCCCTGTGTATCAGTATACATATGTATCTATATATGTATGTGTACATATATATAGATATATATGTAGCATATATATATAAACCAAGGACATCACATTTTATATATGTATAAATAATTTGATATCCTTGTTTTTTCATTCTAAATTGATTATAGTTTCTAATACTTCTTATAGCATATATTTCTTCCTAAAGTGTTCTCCCCCAATTTTATAAGCTACAGATTTGAAAAAAAACCTGAATTCAAGCCAAGTCTTCCTTTGACCAAATGATATTTCTTTATACCATAACCTATTGTAGAAAACTCATTCTTCTTACTTGACCTAGAAATTCTAATATCTCAGGGTTATATTAGAAAGGGCTACTTTTATGGACAGTGGCAGGTAGAACTGGAATGAAATAACTGGGTCTTGCATAAGAAAGACTGTCATTGTTGTATACATATGTGCTATGTCAAGAAGAAACATGGCAGCTGAAATCGAGAATCTGGGGAAATATTTTTTTAATGTCAAGAGTCTTGTAAGGTAGCCAACAGAACCTTTACAATAGGATAAAGAATGAAATAAGAAAGTATCACAATTTTAAGATGAAATAACTGGAAATAAGGCTTAAGAATAAGTAAAGCCACGATAATGAAACCTAATGCATCCATTCTTTGGCAGAGCCTGTTCACCATACTCTATCTTGTGTGTTGATTATACTACTTCAGAGGGTTCCAGATCCAAAAGTGAATCATATTTAATGACTCTTATATTCCAATTTGATCTGTCCAATTAAAGCCTATAAAAGAACACTTTTGTCTGATCACTTTCTTTCCCATAGCTGCTAAGCTAGAAATCTGTGTGACTTCTTATTGATATTATTGGAATTGCTTTAATTACTTTTCTACCTATTTTCTTTCCATATGTATAGCGATGATTCCCAAACCATTAATTTTCACTGTTCTGAACGAATTAGAAATTAACCCCATGATAAGTTCCTCCCCGTCTGAGGAGTTCCCTTTTCTTTCTTTTCTACTTTCTAATAAGCTTTTCTGCTTTAAAACAAAACAAAAAACTAGAATGAACTGTATAGAAAGAGTAGGATTACTTTATCTTCTCTGTCTCAGGGTTACCTGGTAGCTCCCTTGATTCTTTTATAGCAATTCCATAAACTGACCAGGTTTGAGACAGAGTAATCAAATTTTTCTACTGTGTGTTTATCATCCTGCTTAAAATATTCTATAAACAATTCGATAGGGTTTTTATATTATTTTCATGGTCTAGGCGTTATCTATACAGTCTCCTTCCTGCTTCTGCTTAATATACTACCTACAAAATTATTCTTTGTCTAGCTGCCCTCAGAGGTAATTGCAGTCACTTTGTCACTTTTGTCACTTTTCTTTCCATTGTTAATTTATTTGCTCAAGAGGGTGCCAGTAACATTCATTGGGAATTAGGTCCATCATTGTTACTGTTTTGGCATATAGAATACACCATAGGTAGCTTGCCAGACTCTGCCGTGGCTCTGGATTCATCCCAGGGGACTCAGTCTTTTTCTATGGCAGACCATCAACCATCCAGGGCCCACAGGGCAGAGCCCTAGGAGTGTAGACAAGCCTTCTCCTGTCTGTCACCTGCAGACACAGCCGACACCGCAGGCACACCTGCAACACTTCGAGGGGCAGGGGGTAATTGCAGTAGCAATTTGAATGGGACCAATGATTATCTTCTTCTGAATTTCAGTCAGAAATTCTGACTGAGCTTGTATCTCACTGAAAAATGAGGGAACAGTGAAGATTAATAAATCTTAGAAGTGAGACAGATCAGGAAATCATAGTACATATAGCTACTACATTGCTCTACTTCCTTGAATGATGGCTCTAGCACCTGGAAGACACAGGGAATGCAAGGCTTGTTAAAACCCAAGACAACTCTTGATGCTATTGGCTGAGGTAAATGAATTCTGCAGTTGCTTGAAATCAAAGCACATCAACTTCCTGATGATGTATGTTCTCTGGGCCAAATTCATACATCTTCCCAATATGTACTTTTCTTCCTTTCATCTAACACTATCATGTCCTAATTAAATATTCCTCTGAAATTTGACTTCTGAAGATCTTATATATCCCTTCCATATATATCCCTTCTGAATCCTGAATGTGTTCTATAAAGATACTTAGTTCTATGTCCTTGTTATCAACTCTTGAGTCTAGCTAGTAAATGAAATGTTAGTGTTGCTGTAAGTCTATTTCTAAGCCCTTTTTTTCCTTCTTACTGTTGTGTTATCGAAGGGCTGGGCATAGGGTAAGAGAGAGAATCTGTGAATATTGGTGGAAGGAAGTTGGCACTGGTGGTGGACTTGGTGATGGAATGTATGTCAAAATTACAAATATTTTGGAATTATAAATCAACTATAAATAGATCAACTATAAATAACTTTGTAACTCACAGTACTTTAATAAAATAAAATGTGAAAAAGGTTTAAAATAGAGTAGAGCAAAAAGTCAAAAGAAAATAAGCCATTGGACAACGCATTTCACATATCCTGCACTCACTTGGAAGAGGGATATTTTGTTAAGGGTGAATGTGAAGCTCTCTTTTCTTGAAATTTACACTACTAATGTATTAATACTCAACATTAGTCTCTAATTCTTTCACTTAGTTTTAAATTTTCCTTTAAAGTATTTGCATGTATTCTACAATTTTTTAAATTTTATTTTGGTAAGAAAACAGCATGAAGTTTAGCATTCTTGTGTAAATTTTCCTGATTTTAAATTATGCTATAGAGCTCTAGTAACTAAAACAAAAATCATGTGGCAGGAATAAAGTTATACTGTTAGACCAGTGGATTAGAATTAGAACCCAGAGATAAACTTTAAAATCTATGGCCAGTTAATTATTTGCCTTGTGTGGTTTTTGGTCCGCACCTGGCAACACTCAATATCTGAGCTCAGGAATCACTACTAATAGTGCTTGATCACTTGATCACTTGACATCTCGTTATTCATCGATTTGCTCGAGCGGGCACCAGTAATATTTCCATTGGACCCTATCACGTGCCAATGTAGCCCAATGGCATCTGGTTGCTTCAGGAATACAAAAAGCCTCAACCCGTTCATTCAGGGTCTTGACGAAGAAGTCTGACCATCTTGTAGGTGGGTGACCACGTGATCTTTTGACATTCCGTGGGATCCAGTTGGTAATGGCTCTAGTCCAGCGGTGGTCTCCAAATCTCATTACATGTCCAGCCCATCTAATTTTCGATGCCTTGGCATGTGAGACTGCGTCCCTGACTCTGGAACAGTGATGGAGATCAGAGCTCCGATTCCTTCTCTCACTTGAGTGAGGCATGATATTCCAAGCATAGCTCTTTCGATTCCTCTTTGGGAGACCCAAATAGCATTCTCAGCCTGCTTTTCGTAGGGCCCAGGGCTCTGAGGCATATGTTAATGCAGGGAGAATGGTGGAGTTGAAGAGATGTGCCCAGAGCCAGAGGTTCTTTGTCTTTCTAGTTATTTCTTCGGTGCTTTTGAGGGCATTCCTCTTCCTCCTACGCAGCTCAGGTTTTAGGTCGTTCATCATATTGACTTCTCGACCTAGGTACACTTAACTGCTGCATTCAGAGATGTTTGTTCCATTGAGAATGAATGGGGCCTCTGAAACTAGTTCATTTCTCATGAACATAGTTTTGTTGAGATTCAGCTGTAGACCTATCTTTCCTCATTCTTGGTCAAAGTCAGCCAGCATTTGTGCCGCTTGGCTAATATTTGGTGTTATTAGAACGATGTCATCAGCAAAGCAGAGGTGGTTTAGTTGCTGACTAAACCACTCCCCTTTCCTTCTTCACTCCCATTCCTTCCCATTCTATTTGTCGCGTGATGTTCTCGAGGGTGGCGCTGAAGAGTTTCGGTGAGATGGTATCACCCTGCTGAAGCCCTCTTTTGACATCGATGATCACTTCTTTGTAGAATGGTGAGATCCTGGTGGTGAATCCGTAATACAGCTCACGAAGGATCTTGATGTATTGGGTTTGTAATAATAATAAATAATTCCACAGTAGTAGCTCAATATGGTAGATTACTTCTTGCTAAATGAAGCAACATTAAAGAAACAGTTTTGGAAACTTAGACTTCTTCTGTGTTGTGGCTCCATGTCCTTATCTCATGGTGAAAGATGGCTAACTAATTCTGGGACCACTGTGCAGCAGCAATAAAGGGTTGGAGGGAGCCAGAGCAGAAGAGAACACCAGTGTCCTTTATAAGAGAGCATTTCCAAGATGAAGTGCCTCTCATGTCTGCTCATTTCTCATTGGTTGTAACCTAGTCACATGACTCCACCTCATTGCAAAGGAGGCTGGGAAATGTCCCTAGCTGGGGAGCCTCTTGGTTTACTAAAACTTAAGAGAGAGCTTGTTGCTTAAGAAGAAAAGTTGGAATAACTAAAAAACAACACATGGTGTCTCATTTGTAAGAGATAAAATTTTAAGTAGCAGGTATATTTTCTAAGTTTATCTGGTATATCAAACAAATTTATCTTTCGACATGAGAAAACAGTTTGTGAAAATAAATATTTTTGTCACTTACAAAGTCTTTGTATAAAAATTTAACACATCTTTTTGGAAAATCTAATTATTATTCCTTCTAAGTTTATAGAAATGGGGAGATAAAGGGTTCTGCTAAGCCAGAGGACAGTGAGTTTTGACTTGAGCAGGAAAAGAAGTTCTTAGGGAGCATCTCATACAAAGCAGCAGAATATTTTCTTTATTTTTTAATAGTTTGTTATACCACCGTGAGATATACAATTACAAAAATGTTTGTTTGGTTTTCAGTCATACAGTGTTCCAGCACACATCCCCTCCACTAGTGCCCATTTCCCACCACCAATGTCCCCAATTCTCTTCCCTCCTCTCCCAGCCTGCCTCTATGGCAGGTTCTTTATCTCTTTTCTCTCTTTCTCTTATTCTCTCATTCTCTCTCTCTCCCTTCTCTTACACATTGTGGTTTGCAATACATACATTTAGAAGTTATCCTGTGTATCCCTTTGCCTATAGTCAATGCTCAGTTCTAGGCAAAGCAGCAGATTAGATTGAGTTGTTGGGTGGGGGTTTAAATGATCAGACATGTATGCATTTTGGCGTACCAGAGAGCAGAATTTTGACTTTGGAAGCAGGAGGTAGTCAGAACTCCTTACATGATGAGAGGACAATTAACAATGAACCATAGAGATGAAAGAATTATACAAGTCTCTGGGTACAACCACAGAGACCACCCACTATAAACACAGTGAGAGCCAAAGAGATAGTTCATGGGTTAAGGTGCTAACCTTGCAAGCAGCTGAGCCTAGTTCAATCCCTGTCATCATATATGGTGGGTCATTTAAGAAATTTAAGAGATCCCTTAATGGGATGGCTTTTTACTTCTTAAAGGGATGGCCAATATCCAAACTATGGCGATATATAAGAGTTGGAAAAAACAATTGAGGAGTCAGTTGAGCCTGACTGGCAGTAGTGAGTTAGAGGAGCAGAGAGCCTGACAGGATAGAGATTTAGAGGAGCAGAGAGAAGGGTTGGCTGAGCCTGCCTAAGGGCAGGGTAAGGAAATAGTTTGAAGAAAGTCTTAAAGGAGTTCAGAGCCTCTGGACTAGTTCTGTACTTAATACTGTCAGTTAGTCAGCCACACAGCTGTAAACTGACATCTGTGGCTCAAACCTCACTCCCTATCTGAAAAATAAAAATATTGCCAAAATATTACAAATCCATGGTGAGGTAAAGCAGGACATTTCGACAAAGTGAGGCACCAGGGGGACACAAAGCAGGAAATGAGGATAAGGAAGGAAGAGAAGGCAGAATGTTGCCCAGGGCTTCAAATCATCAGAATTTGGAAGAGAAGGAAGAGAAGGCAGAATGTTGCCCAGGGCTCAAATCATCAGTAGCAATGCAAACAAGACCAGGAACAGTTGACACCTTAGAATAAGGTTCATGGGAAAATCATGGCCTTAACCCCCTGAGCCAGAAAGTCCTTTTTAATACACTAAGGTCTGTGGCTTCTTCCAGATACTATTAATGAGACCCTGCCCTGGAATTGACAGGATGACATACAGTTCCCAGTGATCTCTTAACCTATTTTCAAAGACTAAATTATTTCAACTTCACCTAACACTTCAAAAAGTGTTTGGACTCCTTAGCACTGAAATATGAATTAATTGGCATGAATATTCTTATCTGTTTTAAGAAATATCTTCTTCATCTCAAAATGAAAATGACCTTTTCCCATGGCGCCTGAGCCTCAGCAGTAGGAATACTGATTTTCTGGTTCACTCTGTGTGGTGGTTGGTGATAAAGAGGACTCTCAGAAGGACAAAGTTGTATTAAAGAAGTTTCAAACACCAGAGCTGTAAAAAAATTGGAAAAAATCATAGAACAAGATAGTATTGATAAATGAGATGACTCAAAGACTTGCAGTCACAGTATATCAATAATATAATTATGTGCATGACACCTTTAATATTATAAAATGCTTTGATTATGCATTGATTTAAGTATCACAGCCAGTGAGGAAAGGTATGATTTTCTACGTAAGCAAGAAGATTTAGAAGGTTTGTCTAAGAAGGAATGAATTACTGTGAAAAGAATTCAGTGGAGATGTTTTAACTCCATGTTGAGTTTTCGTCCCCATATGCCCCTCACCTCTTCTGAGCCGTAAGCCACTTCATGGATTTTCTCACTTGATCATGCTTTCATTCAACAACTGTTGCATTTTGTCTGCATGCCACTCATTATGCAAGGCACCGAAGATGCTACAATTGACAAACCATAAACTCTGAGTTCCCAAATGTGCCATCTGACAAAAAGACAGTCATGCATAATGAGACAGGCATGATGAGACACAGAGAGCCGTGAGCTGTGTGTGCTTCAGCAGCAGGAGATAGCACACCATTGGGGCCTCTCAGCAAGTTGAGTCAGATCATGGCTGCCAGAGGAAAGGCTGTGGACACTGAGTGTCTTCTGCCCAAACAATGCCTGCATCAAGTCCCTCCTGAAAGAAGGGGTCCATGATCAGGTACGAGAGTAGGAAAAAATTCAAAGGATTTATAAATTTAGTTTAGTTTGCAGATTTCCTATTTGACTAATTTGAAACATGACTTAGTCATCTTTTCAACCTTCCCTCCCTCCCTCCTTGCTTTGTTTTCCTTCCAACCTCCTAGCCATAATATTAAGATGTATACAGAATTATTCATTTTTCACACATTTACTGAGGAACATGCCTATGTGCCAAGTGATATAGATGTCATAAATACAAGCTATAATTCCAACTGATAGAAAGCTTACTGTTTCATTGAAGAGATAAGCCTGTGCACATGTCACCATAGTCTATGCTGGATGAGAGCAGATATCTAACAGGTACCCTAATCACTGTTTAGGAGTATGCAATGTGGAGGGAAATCTAAGTCTTTTTTTTTTAATTTTTATTATACCACCGTGAGATATACAATTACAAAGGTGTTCATAATTACTTCTTGGCAATACAGTGTTCCAGCACCCATCCCTCCACCAGTGCCCAATTCCCATCACCAATGTCCCACATTCCCTCCCACCCACCCCCAGACTACCTCTTTGGTGGGCACCTTTTCTTTTCCTCTCTTTCTCTCTCTCTCTCTATCTCTCTCTCTCTTTACACATTGTGCCTTGCCCTACAGACATTTAGGGTTTATCATGTAAGTCTCTTTGTTTATATTCAATGATGAGTTCTAGTTGGATATTACCATTTCCCACACTCAGTAAAACACTGGTATATATTTATATCCCACTAATGAATGTAGTCATTCTATATCTGGCCTTTTCCTTATGACTAATTTCACTCAGCATGATAGTCTTCATGTCCATTCATTTCTAGGTAAATTTCATAATTTTGTCTTTTCTGACAGCTGCATAATATTCCATTCTGTAGATGTACCACAGTTTTTTAGCCAGTCCTCTGTTCTCAGTCACTATGGTTGTTTCCAGATTCTGGCTATCATGAATAGCACTGTGATGAATAAAGAAGTACAGATATTATTTCTGCTATGTGTTTTTGGGACTCCAGGGTATATTCCCAGGAGTGGTATTACTGGATCAAAATGGGAGCTCAATATCTAGTTTTTGGAGGAATGTCCATATTGAGGAAATCTAAGTCATAATGATAAAAATGAATGGATTGGGGGCTAGAGAGATAGAATCGGGGTTAAGGCATATGCTTATGCAGCTGACCGCTGTTCAATCCCCTGTCACATATGGCCTCCCAAGCCCCACCGAGTGCAGCTCTGGAGGCCCTTGAGCATCATCAGGATGGCCAAAGTAATCCTGGTACCACAGTTCAAGCATCACTACATCCTAGGCCCCTCACATTGAACTGACTACCTAGCTGGCTGAGAGTCACCTGAAGGGCCCGCAGCCTCCTGACCACTGCTTGGCAGGCCCTTCCCCCCAACACTAATGGACCAAGAATAGACTGAAGTTTTTTTTGTTTATTTTTGTATGTATATTAGCTTATTTGTTTCTTTTCTGAAATATTTTCTTCCATAGATTCTGTGGCAACAGCATCCGGGCCCCTATTAGTTGAAGTTGCCAAAACTCCTGGTGCCAGCCTTGGGGTTGCCCCTAACTACCTCGATGTGCTGTAACAAGCAAGTCATTGTCATAGACAAAATCAAATCTGCAAGTATTGCAGACAGGTGAGTATTGTAGAAAGCCTATTCAAAGCTACACGTGTTTAAAATCATGCTCACAGGTAAATCAGATGCACACACATGGAAATCAGCTCTTTCCCATGTGTACAGTTTTCAGATAAGGAAACAATTAACAGTTATAAGGAATGAAAAAGTACCTACCAGGCTAAGAATATTGTTTAGTGATAGAGTGCTTGCCTCACACGTGTGAGCCCTGGGCTTGATTCCTAGCACCAACACCGTGGAAAGAAGACAAACTACTCACCTGCTTTATCAGCCACCTGTGGTGTAATGTCCCTTCATCCAGATGTTCTTGTGTGGCCCTTAGAAATGGGAAAAAATGTAATGCAGCTGGGAAGATTTTCCTACTGTGTTCTAGGATTATAGGCTAGTCTTGGTAGGGTAATAGAAAAAGGATTTTTATTATGCTTCGTGCAGAGAAGCCATAGGTTTCCCTGAATGATCGAAAAATCCTGCCATCATGAAATCTTACTCCTTCCTAAATAAAACTTTATATTTTAAAATTGTGTTAACTTTAAGGAGAAGTCCTATCTTCTCAGAGTATATTAATCCTAGGGTTTTCATAGTCTTCAAATGTCCCTAAAAACATTCAGTAAACGTAACAATAAAAGCAGAGGTCCTTTTTACCTAAAAGGTTTCCCCAACATCTTAATTAGACATAGAAAGAAGTTTCAGTATGGGCACAGGGAAAACAGAGACCATGTACTGCCTAATAAATTATTTTACAGTTTCTTTCTAGTAAGAAAAACCCCCTCTTCCCATAGTTTTGGGTGTATCCATGTGGAGTTATGTCTTCAGGTGAAAGAGATGGCTTGAAATGTTTTTGTTCTGATGTACCTCATGGAAGCTTCTAGATATACTCAAATGCCCAGTGCCCCCTGCACTTTTCCATGGGCCCTTCCCTCAGAAGCTCCAGCTCTTACCCAGCAACCAGCAGCAGCCCCTGCGGTGGTCTTCAGCACCACTGTGGTCTCACCCCCCCAACTGCCACAATCCTGGGTGCTCCCCAATTCAGCAGTGCAGAATGCTTTAATTTTCTCTCTGTTTTCTTCCCATTCCACAGAGGGTAAGAGTTTAAGGAGCTGTCCACTGGATTGATAGGTGGGGATGTCAACTGCTATGTTTACTTTCCTTAGCTCATCATACAGCCAATCTCTTGGCTCAGCAAGAAGTAGCCTCTGGCCCCTGCCACCCCAAGTCTCCCTTCACTCACCCACAAACTCCTGCTGGTACCCCCTTTTACTACTGCAAAATTGCCGTTGTCATCGAGAGCTTTGGTACTAATAAATGTTTACCACCAGAGTTAACAGAATAAAACACATTAATAAAAGAGCCCTGCAAGCTGGAAGCTTATGCGAGAGGATTCTGAGAAATTATTAGCTGAATCTCCCCTTCTCCCCCCCATTTTATTCTCATTCACACATAAAACAGCAGGGAATGACCCTATTCCATTCCTGAATCCCATCTTGACATTCTAAATATTTACCAATTTATGTTTTTAGATAAAACCACCTAGAAAGAAAAATCATAGGGAAAACAACCCCCCAAAATAGGGGAAGCATTTTCTTGCTCCCCCTTTCCTGCTCACTTCTCCACAAGCCGCATCCTCACACCCAAATAACACATTTCTTTAAGGACAAAAGAAAAACATTTCTTTAGATTTTTCTGTATAAATGATAAGATTTTACATTTCTATTCATAGCCAAGGAACTTAGCTTTTTTTTTTTTTTTTTTTTTTTGCTTTTTTTTATCGTTATCCTCAGCAATGCTCAGAGCTTACTCCTGGCTCTCAGGAACTATTCATCCCAGTGCTCAGGGGACCATATAGGATGCCAGGGATCACACCCATGTCGACTGCGTGCAAGGCAAATGCCCTACCCGCCGTACTGATCACTCCAGTCTCAGAACTTAACATTTGACACATGCTGTTTCCTAGAATGTCGGGGGCTCTGCCGGGGTCCCTGACAGTGCCGGGAAGCGAGTTCCCTTCTACCTCCGAGCGGGCGAGAAATGGATGAAAACTCAGGAATCCGATGCAGTTTTAAAAAGGCTTTACTTATCACAGGTTCAGGCATACAAATCAGCAAAAGGGAAAAGCCCGGTGCTTAGGATTCCAGGCTAGAACCCCAGCCACGTGTAGGCCAAGATGGCGCCACCACGTGTAAAAGCTTTGTAAAAGGAGAAGACAAGACTTCCAAGAAGGGTGAGCGCTCACAAAAGGGAGAGTCCACAAAGAAGCACGCGAGAGAGGGAAACCGGCTAGTTTATACCCCTGTAACTCAGACCTTCCTCCCACTGTTATGGAAAGCAGGGAGGGTCAAATGCCCTTAGGTAATCCCTCCCTGCACCTCACCTAGGCCCTTTAGTATGCTGATGTTTTGAGCCAAAATCTGCCTGGAAATGCCTTTTTATAGGGTAGAGAAGGGGGTTTCTGAGATGGCATGTCTCTGTACCAAAGACTAATACTAATGCCAGTTAAATATTTCTCCAAGCCTTCACAAGTCTCTTCTACTTCATTGTAGTTTTATATTTTAGTTGCCTTTGAGTATATCAGGGAGCCATGCTTGTTTGCTTGGAAGCAAACAGCATTTCTCTCTGGTCTAATTACTTAGGGGTCCAGCGTGGCCAGGCTAATATGCTGGTAAGATCTAGCTAGTCCCACGATGATTGTGGTAGCTTGGGGAGAATATTTATACCAGCTAGTACAGCTAAACTGCCACATTGAGACTACCCCTTATCTACGAAGTGATTTGCAGGAGGTAATCCAGAGCAGATGCAGCGGCCCTTAGGAGTCCTGCAACACTAGAACATTCACATTTCTCTCTTTTTTTAGTAATGAAAAATAATTAATTCTCTGCACGAGAATTATGAAATTTTAACAGTGAAGGCCTTGAAAATCACATTGCAAAGAGAAGGGCCTTCCTGGTACCAAGTTTCTCCTTTTCCTAGATGTGGTGCGCTGCATGTAGGGGACCACATTCTGTCCATCGATGGGACCAGCATGGAGTACTGCACCCTGGCAGAAGCAACCCAGTTCCTGGCCAACACCACCGACCAGGTCAAGCTGGAGATTCTTCCCCACCACCAGACCCGCCTGGCCTTGAAGGGACCTGAGCATGGTGAGACGGACACGCCTTTCCTCTTCCCCAGCAGTGATCGCTCCTCCAGTAGAGTTAGGCAGGAAGCCCTGAAATCTAATTCTGCCCGTATCACTTCTCTTCAAGGCAGCCAGTTATCCTTGTTTATTCTTCTTTGTCTTCCGAACCCACCCATCCCCACCTTTTTTCAAGCTGTGTCTAGTTTATTAGACACCGTTTCAATCGCCTGTTAAAACAGGGTTGGAGAATGCTTCCTAGACTTCAAGCTCATGCTATTTGACGTTGTGAAAAATGTCTTTGGTGCAAACAGTGTGGAGAAAAGGGAAATAATTTGTTATTATTCATATTGAATTTACACTCAACTTGGAAGGACAATGAAGGCAAATAGTAAAGTCCTGACTTTTTAAAAAATAGTTTTAAAGTGGGAATTAGCAGCAACCCCTTTCAAATATTGAAGGAGAAAGAATAATATATGAAGGGTTGATTTTTGTCTTTTTTTTTGTTTGCCAGAATTGTTTTTCTTTTACTCCCTGAGGATGGAGAGCAGTTTTTCTGAGTCCCTGTCCTGGGAGAATCAGGGAATATGGCTATATTTATGCAACACAAAGTGTCAGCTGTGACATTCACATGCACGGTTGTTGAGTATTTATATACCATCCACCTGGGCTTCTTTAAATAAAACCTGGTGCAAGGAAAAGGACTTTTGAACCTAAAATCAAATGGGAAAAACAAAACTCTCCAATGGGCTCTTTGTTCCAAACACACTCCCCCCTTTTTCCTGAAACTAAGTGCTTTCCTTTCTTTATTCCTTGAAATCAATTCTTAGCAGAGCCTCCCTCTGACTGCCAAGGGGCCCAAAAGCCGAAGAGCACATTTCTGTCTTTAAAGAGAGAGAACCATTTTCTCTGGAATTGAAATGTTTCTTCTGAGGAGGTCATTTGTTTTGTCTCCCACCTCCTAAAAAACACAATATGCTTTTTACAGATTGTGGGGTGGCGAAGTGGGGGAAACCAGATAATTTTCATACTGAATGAGTCAGCTGGAATCAACCTTTTTAATTAAATGGAACTTAGCCCAGGAGCTAATGAAAATCTCTAATACAGCATTACCTTTATCAGATTTTAATTTTACACACTGGAGTAGGGGAGGCGGTGCTGCTTATGCATCATTTCATAGGTTATGAAAAGCAGCTCGGAAACTGGGAGAGAAATGCCAGAGAATGATGAGGGCCCCTGGCCAGGCAGACCCAGGACCTTTTCTGAGTGCTGACTGAGAGGGGAAATGACTCAAACTTGAGTTTGAGTTTGAAGAACAGTAGGTCTAAGAAGGCACACTGTAGGGTTTTTTCGTAGTAAAATCTGATTATCCTTCATTCAGCAATGTGATACAATTGTTGGTGCAAGGAAAAGGTATTTGAGTAATCATCTCTAGCAAGCTTATTTTCCACTTTCCTTTGCTTCAGACACATTTGATGAAATTTTGTGTCGTTTCCATCTCATAAAATAGTGACCACTTTTACATGTTAAGACAATTCAAGAAAATGAATTTTTTATATTGAAATGTATGGAGATCAATGGGGAAATTTTAACTGCAAAAAAAATTAACTGTAAAATTTTCATTGTAAAAACATAAGGAAAATGTTCTTTCTTATTATGGGTAGTGATTGAGGGATTAGTGACTTAGTCTAGATTCCACTTCTGACCCTGTTACACACTTCTGCTAAATACTGGTCACCATTTATTTAGCAAACAAGCATCTCCCCACAATTAATGTCAAAACATGACAGCACCTTCAGTAAAACTAGATATTGGTACTTAAAATAATTAAATCAAGGCAAGAAGGAAAATACAAATAGACTTGTGTTTATATTGTCACAAATTTTCGTGTTTGCATGTAAGGTTTTACCTTTTCCCACGAGAAAGATCTGATTCTTTTCGGATCTCTAATGCCTCAACAGCATGTGTTTCTTTCCCAAAGGTAATTAGAGTTAGAACATTTCTCAATTTTTGCTTAGCAACAAAGCATTCACCACAGTGTTTTCAAAGAAATGGAGAAATCAGCCCCTCAACTAAGAAGAAACCAACTTGCGCTTCTTTGTAAATAGCAGCATTAAAGAACTAGCAAGAAGACTTCTCAGGAAGGTTTAAATTGGCTCCCCACTGAGGGTCTTTATATGACATCATGATTGAAAAGAAATGTGGACCTTGGAAAAGAGTCTTGACCCAGGGTTCAGCACATGTGCTAGCAGGAGTCTCAATCTAAAGACTGTTGCTTGCACCCTCAGACATCTGCACCAGTCAAGAGGATACAGTTACAGAGAACAGACCCACAGTCCTCTGTGCCCCATACTTTGTAAGGCTTCAGCAGTGATATCACCATAGAATTATGTCAAAAGCACAATATTTTCACTGGCCAATGTGCATGTCACAACTTTAGGGATATTTAGAGGCTGAGTAACTGAGGGAAGAAGCTCCAAATCAGATTCCAGGACATTGATTCTAGCTCTTCAACTCAGACCTTAATCAAAGGACCCAACCCTTTTAGTCTTGAGTTTCCTCATCTGTAAAATGGCTGTTATTGTGAGCACTATTTGAGATATTTTATGAAAATATGAGTAGTACTCAGTGAAAGTTGGATGTCATTCATGGAAATGAGTATACAAATGGGAATAGGTTCTTGCAAAGTGAGTGAGCCAGAAAAGGTAACAACTTAATTTTAGACCGAGATACTTTCCTCAAATATGAGTAACAAGTCTACAATCATAAAAAATTTTATTTTTAGTATATATTTAAATTAAGCAGAAGCTATTTTCTCTGGCTTATGGTAGGTGTTGAACAGTCGCACTCATTATCCAGGCTATATGCAATACGATTTTGTGCATTATCTTAGTTAATTTTTGTCCTTGTTATTTCATATGATGAAGGTTTTATCCCAAGTTCAAAGTCCCTTAAGGTTAAGTTTTTGTTGGACATTTAACCTGCCTCAGTCTTCAGCACAATGCCAAGCACACCATAGGTAGTTCTTTCTCAATTTATGAGTTGTACTTGACAGTCTTCAAAAATGTCATAGTATTTTCAAAGGTGAAGGTGGAATTCCTGAAGTCCACTCCCTGTACTTCTCTTAAAACATTATCATCGCTTTTAAACATAGCAGACATAATTAAAGATGATGACAACAGAAGGGCTATGGGTGTAGATTAACCAGACCCGTAATAACTGCATTTGGCATTAAATAAACAAAAAGGAATGTTCTTAAAATAGAAGACGATGAGTATGGTGAATGAAAACACTTTAGAGACTTCCTTTGCGTCTTCCTTTATCACAGGAGATAAGTGTGGACAGATGGACACTGACTTACAGTCTTACTCATTGATGGATTCATTTGTCTATTCATTCATGCATTCGATCATTATGTGCAAGACCTTCTTCTGATTGTCCTGATTTATCCAGTAAACAAGACAAGTAGATTGCAATTTCTATTGAATTTACATTTCAGCACAGAGAAACAACCATTCAAATTTCATTAAATAGGTAAAGCCCATTTCAGAGAGTAATGTGGCTCCGAAGCACATAAACTGCAGTTCAATTGTGTGGGAGAGGACAGCCAGCAAGGTCACACCAACTCCAGGATATGAGTAACTCCTCTGAAACCTACCAGTGAGCAGGAGCTAGTCTTTGCAATACATGGGAGAATATGTTAGAGACATAAAGAACAGCAAGTGCAAATACCCAGAGACAGGTACTTTGAATATGCATGGCATACTCAAAGTACAGACCTAAACTACTGTGGCTGAATCAGTTGGTGATGGGCAGAGTGAAAGATGAGGCTAAACAGATGAGGGAAGGGGCAGTGTTTTGATTCTCTTTTTTATTATATCCATTTAAGCAGCTTATATGAAAGCACCATAATCTAATAAGTATTTGAAAGGTTTTCCTAAGTGTGTGGTAGATAGAAGTTGGGCAGGTAGGACATGAAGTCTGAAGTGTGAGTGCACATGGTGGTCAGCATAAAGGAGATGGGGACTTGTGGGTAGGTGAGTGAGCAGGCAGAAGTGACGACAATGGAAGAGAAGGAAGAAGATACATGGATTAGGGATTCAAGACTATGGTGGCTAAGAATGAACCGTGCAGATTTCTAAAACATCCTCTAAACATAAGTATGCAATGAGTGACATTTACTGAAAGATGCTTCTATTTCTTTTTTAAAGACCCTTACTTTGTGGGTAAGTAACTGGTAGTACTGGAAGAAACAATATTATGAGTATTGTGTATCTTAGCTTATGTGTTTTGCTTTTGTGTAGCAGCACCACACTAATCATTTTATAGCTAGAGTCTCATAGTCTTCATATATATGATAGGTCTTTTCATGGTTATCATTTGACAGATGAGGAAAGTGAGGTTCAGGGAGACTGAGTAGTTGCCAGAGTATACACAAAGGGAGAGCAAGAGCTGAAATAGAAGGTCAGCATCTGACCCAAGCAATTTGTCTGTGCTCATTCTACTCTTCCATGTCCTGACTCCTGAAAGACAGTGACGTGACCAGAGAGGAAGATACCATAGATGACGTAACTTCCACTCATATCTAACTATCACTCCATAGAATGCAGAGTATTTGATCCCTCTGTGAATAAATACTGGGAAATAATTGGTATATTAGACATCTAAAATTAGCATCACAAAAGTAGAGCTTTAAGTTCATATGTTGATTGTTTATGCTTTAAATATTAAATGAAATTTTTATTATAAAGTAATAGTTATAATACTCATATTAAAATTAGTTTAGAGATACTAGATATATATTTATATCTATAATACAAAAATAGATATGTGTATAAAATATATTTTTATATAAAGTAGATACCAAAATGTCTAAATAAATTAATTTTTTTAGCATTTCAAGAAATTAGGATTATGTGAGCTGTTTCAAGGATTAAATTGTTCTTTTTAAGGAACAGAGATGTAGCTCAGTGAGAGAGTATATGCTTCCAAATTTGTGTTCTGGGTTTGATGTCTAACACTTTTAGAAAGGTAAATAATTTTTAAATACCCCCATATCATAAAGTATGTTGAGACTTATTAAAATACAGATAAGATCCTGGTTTTGATAGATGATTAGAGTGGCTTATTACTGAGAAAAGTCAAGTCCAAGTGATGAATCGTCGTGTAATTAAAATGTCAGAGCAGTAAATTGTGATGTGCAGCTAGCTAACCACTTGAATCATGAGCCAGTGTTATTTATTGTTCTTTGTTTTCTTTTTTCAAAACAAGTGTTCCTAACTGGCCAAGATTTGCAAATCTTTAATTACTAATCGTATGCCATAGATCTTTGGGGGGGGTGACTTTTAAGTTTAAAAAAATGTTTTTAATCTCTGCTGGGAAGCACATGGGGGAGATTAGAAATTGATTCAATAGTCATCTCAAAAAGGAGGAAAAATAGGCTGGGGTAAGACATGAATTATTCTTGGGAAGATGAAAAGTTTCCATCCCTGATGTTAATCATCTGCTTTGCTGACCACTAAGAAAAGGGCAAAGCCAGTAGATTTCTTTTTCTTTGCAAGCAGCTTCATTTTTTTTTGGTTACACTTTTTATTTGTGCAATTCAGTTACTTTTTCCTCTTTTTTTTTTTTGGTTCTTTGTTTGTTTGTTTGTTTGTTTGTTTGTTTTTCTTATTTCTCATCATCACTTCATATGGGCAGTGAAAATTCAGAGGAGCGACAGGCAACTTACCTGGGATTCCTGGGCCAGCAACCACTACAGCCTTCACACCTACCATCACTATAACACCTACCACCCTGACCATTGCAGAGTGCCAGCACTGCCATTCCCAAAGCACCTCCTCCAAACAGCCCTCGTAATGTTCCAGGCTTTTCTCTGGTCTTTTATTGAAATCATATCCTTCTTATTCCTTCCTCATCTAATCCATTCTGAATTGGGCTTCATAAGTGTTGTGTGCCCTTTTTCCCCCTTTGTGTAATTACAGTTTATCATTCTGCCATTTCCTGAGTCTTTTTCTTTTCCATTGGAAAGTGTGTTGTGGTTGCAAAAAAGATAAACGTGTTCAGAATGCTCTCTATGTGGTGGGGAACTAACAACTCAGACTCATATAAGGCACAGTGTATGTGTATGTGAAATCACTTGTGAAATTCATGACAAAAATGTCTATGAAAGTAGAATCATGTATCCGTTACGGAATTGTTGTTTATGGAGAGACTCATTTTAATGTTTGGGGGTATTGTTAAAGCAAAATTCCAAGAGCCCCAGTGTGTTCCACTGTGCTCCTAAGGGTGATGCAGTTCCTTGGGCATTTCTAGGCTCTGTGACTAACAATTCTAAAGTGCTGTCTCTGTGGCTTCTGAGATCTGGTCTCTGTGTGGTTGGGAACCAAAGTAGCCATTGTTCTGCATCATGTGTGTCTTTCTGGATTGTCACTGGCTGGCAAGTGTGGCAGGCTCACGCCCTCCCGAGAATGCTCTGTGCCAAGTCTTCACTCTCTTACAGCAGCTTTGGTGTCTTCATCCTTCTCTCCTACCTCCATGAGTGCATACAGCCTGAGGTTCCCTGAACATGGGAACCTTACCTCGAAGCCTCTACTCCACTAGTCCACGTGGAACCATGATGAGGAGGAGACTGAAAAAGAAAGACTTCAAAAGCTCACGTAAGTGGAAAACAGGTCTGTCTGTTTGGCCTGGAGAAAACATGGGCTGGTTGAAATAGCTAGAATCCCATGAGGAGTGTGTTTGATAGTGCCCCCTGATTGGGTAGACGCTAGGTTGTGCACAGCTTTGTGCCAAAGACTGTTGAAATGACATTTGTTGTATCTGTGATAATGATGAGCAACATGTACAATTTCAGGCAGTCTTTGTTTACACTATCTTTGCCTATGTTTCATTTGAAATTTTTTCTTATTCTTTCAATATGACAAAATGACAGGGATGTGAGATTTCTGTTATGCATTCTTCCGTATATTATGGGTTGCTTTGAAAATGAAACTTTTGTTCTTGGTTTCTTTTTATTCTTAAGAAATTTGAAACACACTGTGTCCACTTTTGGCAGTGATGAGAATTTCATGTATTTGTTTGATATTGTTTCCCAGTAAGTTTTATTTCTTCCATTTCATGTCCCTCTTTTTGCACCAAGAAGACAATGATAGATTTGAATGTACCTTTTCCAATTCCTTCCCTCATCCCTCCCAAGATTTCAGCATACTTTACTGAAAATCATTCTAACTTCTATTTACTTTTGTTGCATACTCCAATTGTAGAAAAATGAAAATGGGAATAATGTTCTTCTTTACAACAAGCATTCTTGGTCTAGGAATTTCACTTATGGTTCTTGAAATATACCTTCTGGGATAATCAAGCATGACATAAAATGGGAAGACATGGTTAACTACTTGCTTTTAGGTAACTGATTAATATGTAAAGAACAGAAGGTCAAGACTGGAAGAGAGTATAGGGGTTAAGGTGCATGCCTTGCATGCGGCCAGTACAGGGTTGATCCCCTAATGTCACACAGTCCTCAGATCATCACCAGGTGCAGCCCCTGGAGGCCCCTGGGTAGCATAGGGTAACATAGGGATGGCTCAGCTAATTTCCAGTACCACAGGGTTCAAGCAGGCTTGGGACCTGGCACTAAACCCCTAACCCAGTTGGCCAGGAATTGCCAGGGAGTGTCCCTGAGTCTCCTGACACCCAAGTGAAAGGTCCCTCCAAAAAATAGAGTAAAATGGTAACTCAGTTTTTATTAAGAAAGGAACATGAGTAATTCGCACTGAATTCCCCCTTTTCTTATGACAGTTATAACCTGGCATCATTTTGGAGGAAAATAACACCTATTTTTCTAACTGGACCTAATCATAATCTAGAGGGTATGTTTCTTAAACTGTCCTGATTGGTGGTTTCGATTGTGATTCTTGTAAGGAAACTCAAAGATGGGTTCACTTCCTATGCTTATTATTGGAATAAAATAAAGAACACGCCCTGAAGTTATGAAAAGGAAAACCAAACCAGATTGTGTCATGACTGGTAGTGAAGGGACAGTGTTCTTAATGAGAAAGTCAGTGGGCCAGTGACTCAGCCTTCATCTTCACAAGTGAATCCTTTGTCTATCCAGCATCACCGCCCAGATGAGACAACAGCCACCACCACAAATTTCTCTGCTCTTTCACACTACAGGAACCTGAAGGTTTCCTATCAGAGGAAACAGATGTTGCAAAACATAGGGGCCGCCACGTGGAATACTCATAATTTGGACCTTATAGCCATTCAAAAATAAAATATTACATTTATTATATGTATAGCACAGGCCACTTGAAATGAGGAATATAAGGACTGAAAAGATGGCTCAATTGCCTGGAACCCTGGGTAGCATTTTGGAATCTCTGAGTTTGAAGCTTACCACTGAATGCCCCACACTTAGTAATGCCTGGTGGTCCCAGTATTGATAGACCCAATCAGTGAATCATATAGACGGACTGGGTATTTCTGGGAGTGATCTGGCATTACCAGGAAACTGCTCACCATCAAATTAAAAATTAAAATTTAGAAAATAGAAGGTTGAATTAGTGAAAATGAGAACAAGAAGCCTTTTAAATGTTTGTCTCCTCTATGACGCTAAGCTGTTTACTCTCAGGAGGAGCTCATTTAAGCCTATAAATATAGTAAAATAGGGGCATTGGCTTCAGATTCATGCTGTCTGGATTCTCATTTTAGCACTTTTCATTTTCCAGTCGAAAAGACCTTGAAAAAGTTTCTTAAGCTTGTTATATGTGTTGGTTTTGTAAATCTACAAATGGAGAAAATTATAGTTCTTAGTTCATTGGATAATTGTGAAGAATATGTTCGTGTGTGTGTGTATAATCATTATATACTGTCATATTCTATATACATATATACATACATATACTAATATATATTTTTTCTCATCAGCAAAAGGGACATATAGGACAAGGAATACTCATTAACTATAATACAAATATAGATAGTAGGCTGTAAAATAATATAGCCAGTAAAGCACTTGCCTTATAAACAGCCAACCCTGGCTCAATCATCAACACTGGCTATGGTTCCCCAAGCACTGCCAGGAGTAATTCCTTAGCAGAGAGGCAGGAATGAGCCCTGAGCACCACTGAGTGTGGCTTAACCCCATCCTGGTTAAAAAAAAATAGATGAGGGACTACAGAGATAATATGATGGGTAAGCTTAAGCCCAAAAAACAAACCAAGAAAGATAGATACTAACTATATAAACTTTACATAATTTTACTAATAAAACAATTATTCCTTACACACAATTGCTAAAGAGTAACACCTTTTAAGCACTATTTAATTGTTATTTTGAATATTTAAGTTAGCTCTTATGCCTGCATATGAATGGTCATATATAAAATTCCATTGAGATTGATCTCAAATGTAGGCATTTTCACAGTGGTTAAACTTTGGCATAATACATAGGTCTTCAGTCTTCTTTACAGTAGCTTCAGGGTTTGTGGTAGGTATTTGTATGTGAAATTTTTACATATAATGGCTCCAGGTACAAAGCATTTATCACTGACAGAAACAGGCTAACAGCTCTCAGCAGGGAACAGCAATTAAAATGAATTCATTAATATTTCTACTTATGCTTCAGTGGCTAAACATTTGTTTGTGTTAAGTAAGACTTGCTCTGTGGAGTAAGGACTCGAATGAATATGAATAAACGGCATTTGGCTGTCTCAGTTGATATTTACACATCTTAAATTTTGTAGTAGGTTACAGAGCCGCAACCACTCAGTCACTGATAGCAACTGCTAACTCCTAAATTCCTTCTTTATTTAGTACAGTATTCTACAACATGGCCGAGTTCTAAGTAGAAAACCGGTTAAAGAAATTTCTAGCTGTTTGGTGTGCTGTGAACATTTGCCATTACAACACCATGGGTTATATACTTACCAGAATATTTCAAAATGTCTCAGGAGACAATACATTTAATGTTTTAGTTGAAATGATAAGATTCAAAGAACTATGAACATTTATTCCCACTTCAAAAGGACATTATAAGGTAATTATAGTATTCCAAGATTAGGAGGGAAATTAGCACTTGGTCTCTTTTATTTTTCTTTTTACAGTCACATTAGATATAGAGGTTTTCCCAAATAACTAATAATAAAAATTTCATCACTGCTCACACCCTACCCTGGTTTATTTCCAAGACTTTATGTCATTATTCCATGCCACCATTTGCTGTCCCTTTCTAATACTAATATTTCTATAGCAACCAGACTATCTGTATTGATGTAAATCATGGCAAATTATTTACATCATGGCACTAATACAACATAATAATATTAATAAAGTCTTTGCCGATTGGTTGAGGCCAGAGCCTGCAAAATAGAAAGACAGAAGAAAAAGGACATCCTCACAATGTTTCTAGCACAGAGGAAAGAAATAAAAAAAAAAAAGACAATAAATAAAATGGAATTCCACTTTAATGTTTAACAGTGTCAGTGGCCAAAGGGACAGGGAATGCTGGAACATGGTGGTCTGTGGATGGGATGAGAAAGTTTCGTCTTTGTTTCCAGGCACTTCAGACTGATGCATTCCCGACACTGGGCTTCATGGAGAGTGTCACAAAGTCTTGGGGAGCTACAGAGCCTTGTCACAGAGAGATCCCCCTCCCCCTCTTCCAGCTCTCTTCTGGAATCAACCTTCACCCATTGCCAAGGCAGCCTCTTTTGTTGCCGTGGGAGCCCACGAAGCCCACTCCCCCGGTGATGGTGGCTGAATGCCCAGTGGCTCTGGCTGGTTTCCCCTTCCTTCTGTTCTCAGCTTCTATCCAGGAAACCTTGGTGGACGCTGCCTTTCCCAGCCTGTCTCTAAGTGGCAAACAGGAACTTAGAACACATTCACAGAAAGGTTTTTGCCTTGTTGGTTACCATCACTGACTGCTAGTGAGGGCAACACTGAAAAGAGTTTTTTTCAAAATGAAACATTCTAAAAGTGTTTTTCCTTTCTACCGACACCTACAAAAGGAACTGGAGTCAAAAGCTGGTAAGCATTTCTAAGTGGCTGCAGAAATCCTCCCAAGGTACATGTAAGAGCTGCCATTTGGAGAAAGGAAGCCATTGGTCAATCCCACTCATGCTTGATTAAGGTACAGATCTTAAATGAGACTAAAGAATAACAAACCTATTAATTTATATTAATAAATTTATATTAATTAAGATTTATATTGATAAATCTGTGAGTCCCATTGCTTCTGAAAGTTCTTAACTATTTTTTCATATCTGACCAGTAAACTCACGCCTTCTATTGTAGGCAATATTCAGCAGAGTTTTAAACTTTAGTAGCTAATAAACTATGGTGCTTTCCTCAATCTACACTAGAAAGACAAGTATTGACAAATATACTAAACCACAGGGATTATGGACAGATTATGGACAGAACCTTCCAAATGGGGCAGGGACTAGGGAAGGCACAGGAGGATCCCCAAGCGGAACAGTATTGGCTCACACCAATTAGCAAGTATGCCTCGCCTTGTTCCAACCCAGTACATGAGCAGCTCACTCATTTCCCTCTTCAGCTGTGAGTACCGGGGGCAGACGCCAGGGCATAGGTCAAGAGGCAGGACCTTGAAGGCACATCTGCTCTGGGAGAAAGAATTTATCCTGCAAATAGTTATAATTCCAGGGGCGTTAAATCCTAAATCACCTTTATTGTCTTTCACAGCTTGACCACACTAATCAAGTGGGATCATCAAGCTTCCTTTTATTCTCCTCCAAGAAACCTTCTTTTCCCTTCTGGCTCCTTGTCTTAGATGTACAAATAATTTATATGGTCTCCTGAACAATTCCAGGAGCAATCCCTGAACACAAGGCAAGGAATCAGTCCCTGAGCACCACCGGGTGTGGCCAGTTCCAATCCCTACACCACGCCACACTTTCCCCAAATCTACTATTTGTGTTTTACAAATGTGGCTATAATTTTCAAGATTGTAATATGTGTGAATAATAAGTGCATATAATTTTTTTGGTTTTGG
The DNA here is from genome assembly GCA_021461705.1 of Cryptotis parvus. Classification (NCBI taxonomy): domain Eukaryota; kingdom Metazoa; phylum Chordata; class Mammalia; order Eulipotyphla; family Soricidae; genus Cryptotis; species Cryptotis parvus. The sequence continues at coordinate 36,397 of JAJIBD010027794.1, forward strand.
AGGGGGCCACACCCATCTGTGCTCAGTATTGATTCCTGACTCTGTGCTCAGGGGATAACTCCTGACACTACACAGTGTCAGCATTGGAACCAGGACTGACTGCATGCAAGGTAACCACACTATCCAATGAACTATCTCCCCAAGCTTGCAATGTTTATAATTTCATGAGAGATTTTACTATTTCAAAGTCCAGATTCCTGCATATCAGCATTTTCAGAATTAATTATGGAGTTATGTATTCATTAGATAAATTATAACTATATAATTAAATGAACCAATGTTTAACACATTTTAACTTCTAAATTAAATAGCTTAACAATATAATTTCAACTTGCTTCTAGATAGCTTATAAGTTTAAGCTCTTTTAATGAAAACTGCGTGACACCCTTTAGTTGTAGAACTAATATGTTTTTGGAACTTTTTTTAAGAAAATGAAATTTCTCAGGTATCTTCCCTGTTCCAGCAAACTAGAAAATTTCTTTTGAGGATGTCTTTTACTATATCCTAATCTGTCGAGGCGCTCCGCCGGGGTCCCCGACAGTGCCGGGAAGCGAGTTCCCTTCTACCTCCGAAGCCGGCGAGGAATGGATGAGCACTCAGGGATCCGATGAGGTTTTAAAAGACTTTACTTATCACAGGTTCAGGCATACAAATCAGCAAAAAAGGAAAAACCCGATGCTTAGGATTCCAGGCTAGAACCCCAGCCACGTGTAGGCCAAGATGGCGACCACCACGTGTATAGGCTTTGGGAAAGGAGAAGAACACTTCCAAGCAGGGCGACCGCTCACAGCGAGCAGCAGCCCCCAAAGAAGCGCGGGAGAGTGAAAACGGCTAGTTTATACCCATGCAACTCAGGCCTTCCTCCCATTGTTATGGAAAGCAGGGGAGTGTTAAATGTCCTTAGATAATCCCTCCCTGCACATCACCTAGGCCCTTTAGTATGCTAATGTTTTGAGCCAAATGCCCTTAAAGGAGTCCTGCAACACTAATCCTCACACACACACCCCATTATTAAATTGACCCTTTCTTCTACTTTCTTATCTGATTTACAAATTAAAAAACAAGGAGAAAGTTGTAGCTCGGTAGTAGAGTACTTGCCTTGCATTCATTAAGCTCTGGGGTTCAATTCCAAGCATCACCAAGAAAAAAAAATTTTAAATAATGTTTTTGAACTCCAACTAGTTCTAATGTCCATTCCAAATTAAGATATCAATTGAAAAAGTTATGAATGTGAACCTCTGAAAAAGATTTATCAGCTATTCCTTTGAAATCCAAAATGCTTCACTGACCAGGGAAATAGCAGACCAGAATGTGTCACATGCAGAAGCCCTGGGTTCGGTTCCCACAAACAACTGGTCCCTGAGCAGCATTAGTACCAGGCCCCAAACACCATGCTAGGAGGAGTAGCGCCAAGCACTGACCATTGTGAGACCAAACAAAAATCAAAATAACAACACAAAGTTTCACCTCAGAGGAGAGGCAATCACCTGTCAAAAGAGGTGGCTTTCCAAAATTGCAACCCCTGCCAGCCATGAGTACTGACCAGAAAGAAACGCAGCTTCCTTATCTGTGCAGATGGACACTGGTACCTTTTACTGGGTTTGTGCACCACCAACAAAATGTATGCTCTGATGACCAAAGCACAGCTAGCATCTACAAGGGACAAGAAAAAACATGACCTGGATTGATCCCTAAGATCCATTGGTCAGACCTTAGAATTGTAGGTACCACCTACAATTACAACCTAGCTTAGGTTGGAAGCTACTTATACTCCTACTCTATAGGCTACTTTAATCTCCTGGATATTAATCTTGCTGAGAGAGAAAAATGAATGTATTTCTTAAGTATACCTTGGGTAAGAGAAATGGCTTGGCAATCTGGAGCACATGCTTTGCATGCAAAAGGCCCAGGTTCGAGCCCCAGAACATATGAAGGAGCCAAATACATAACCAGGAGTAGCCCCTGAGCACCACTGAGTGTGACAAACAAGGTACATTTCCCTCAATTCTAGAAAAATGATCCCCCTAATCATCCTCTGGCATGTCAATACAGCATCAGAATGATCTATGTAGTAGAAAGCTGGGTCATGAAACTTATATCTAGCTCCTTGTGGTCTCAGGAATTATGGAATCTCCATGGAGTGTTGGTCCTAACAGGAAGAAAACCTAGATGGTGACACAAAACTGAATTCACTCCTTAATTGTTTAGTGTTCACTGGATGGTATAGGCTCTCGAATTTCAGAGATTAAAACGTCTAATCCCCCAGTCTTTAAAGACTCTGGGTCAAATGAAGAGACAGACAGGCAAATAAAGCCTGATAAAAACTGAAATTAAACCACATATTAGAAATGTGCAAATTACAGAAATATGTTCTATACTTTGACAGGATAAGGTAGGGGAATGGATGACGAGGCTGTGGGAAGGGATCCTAGGGCACAGTCTGTCCAAAAGACATGGGTGTAAACAGGAATGGAACATGAGCGCAGAAGGACGTGAAGATTGGATGGACAGGAGAAAAGGAACTTATAAAGGAGCTGTGTACCTGACCAGAATGGAAGATTTTTGTCCTATAGGAAGTAGAGCGATACACTGACACACACTAAATGGATGACCTTTAAATCGCCTTAAAGCCACTTTAGCAGCAATTTGGAAGCTATTAGCTTAAGAGGAAATGACATTAGTTGGAAGTCTAGGTAGTATCCCATACTATAATGATGAGACCCTACTTAGCGGCTACTTAGTTTGGTTTTGTCATTATCAAGAGAAAAAACAACGAATAAAAACCTCCTTAGATAATAGAGACATAGGCAGACATATAGGTAAGTATAGGGCATCTAGCAAATGATATATATGTATTGTACATGTTCTGGGCATATGAATGTGTATATTCCATGTACATATTCAGGTCCAGAGAGATAGTAGTGAAAGTAGGGTGCTTGCCTTTCATGTGAATGACCCAAGTTCTTTAGCTCATGTTCCATTCCTGTGTTTATACCCAATAATGTATATGTATTATACATGTTCTGAGCCCAGAATGCATGTTCAAATAATAGGTCAGAGATGTGGTTCAGTGAGATAACACATGCCCCTTACATGTGGCACTACATACACGTAAATGCACAAAATACACACACACAGTGTAATAGAATTATCCAAAGACTATAATTAAAACCTGAGTTAACTCACATTATGAGACAAAGGTGAGATTTATACAACATATATTTCTCTGGTTTTGTTGAAGGGACTCAATTTGCTGAGTTTGAGTTAATGGAAAGCTATGAGATGAAGGCTAGCTTGAGAGTTTAAACCTAGAGGACTGGGTACAGGATGTTTCCCATTTATAGAAATAGAGGTGACAAGGAGGAAGAAAATATTATTAACTCAATAAAAATATAGAAGAAAATATTAACTCAACAAAATATAGAAACTCTATATTTAGAGTTCAGGCCCAGAGAAATAGTACAGAAGGTAGGCTGCTTCCCTTGCATGTGGAACAACCCCAAGTTCTATCCTCAGCACTCTATATGGTCCCCTGAGCCAGCCAGGAGTAAGCCTTGAGTACTGCTGGGTGTGTCCCCCAAATCAAACAACCACAACAAAAAAAATGAAAATGCAGAGTTTGGGTGGCAATGAGGCATCCTTGTCAAAGGAGCTTTCCATCAAGTGAGGAAATTTATCACTGGAGCTTTAAAAAGCTAGACTCAGAGAATTTGTGTGCGTCCGTGTGTGTGTATGTGTGTGTGTGTGTGTGTGTGTCTGTAGTCTATTGTAAGTGGAGAAGAATGAAGTGTGAATAATTGGAGTTAGTCTGGGGGGTCATTTGGAAGAGTGGATATGGCGTCACATACAGAAGTGCTCAGGGACTATTCCAGGCTCTGTGTTCAGAAATGATCCCTGGATGTGTCCAAGAGACCATTTAGCACCAGAGCTCAAACTTAAGTCAGCTGTTTGCAAGGCATGTGTCTTCTCCCCTGTATTATCTCTTTGACCCCAAGAGTCAGAAGTAGGACAGAACCATGGACAATTCTATATTTGGATCTGGAGGCAGAAGGAGGCAAAGGAACTGATAGGAGCTGAAAAAGTTAGAAACTAAGAATAAAAGTCTCATTAAACATGAGAGCAATTTCAGAAAGAATGAAATTATTCCCAAAGAAAGTTACTGCAGATGGTTCAGAGCAGATGAGGCCGTAGATTTCAGCAATCAGGGAAGTCATCTGTGAGAGTCATTTCAGTAAATAGTAAAGAGAGAAGCCACATTTTCAGCAGTTTTTGAATCAGTACAGTCTAGAGAGAGGTCAGAAAGATAGGTACATAAGTTGAAAAGTTAGAAAAAGTGACAAATTGTATAATTCCAGATCCAGAAGGAGTGAAAAGGGAGGGATCATCCCCAAAACACCAAAAGGAAAAGTTAGCATCTAAATGGAGAGGAGGGTACATCCTCTGAAGCAGAAAAAGGAGAAGAGAACAGAAGCTAATGCGAAGAAATTGAGGAGTATGTTAAGTAACTCTAGCCAAATGGTTGGATATTTTCGTTCTGATAGCACATGAAGAAGAGTCAAGTTTAACCATGGTAAGGGTGAAATATCTGAGACAAGCCTGTGGGGAATCAGAAATAGAATTTAATAATGTGATATTGTAATGCCAGTATTACACAGCAAAAGAATCTGGACCCACAGTGAGTAATACAGATTTATCTTAACTTCCTCATGCCTCCTTCAGCTTACAACATCTGCAGAGTTATTAGGCATTATCAAGAGGCACAGGTCTTAGAGTACAGAAAAATACATAAGGTTTAAACTCTTGATTCTCACGTCAGTGGAATGTCACCAGGATCAGGTGGTACATGGAAAGAAGTGATGATAGTCAAAGATTTCAGAGCACTTCCCTAATTCTCTCTCATTACGGAGGGGCAGCTCTGGGGTCTTCCATTCCTGCCTCATGACCCGAAGTGGTTCTGCCTTATCTGGAGCACAGAAACATCCTCTTACACATTTACACAGAAGAAGAAGAAATGCTGCTTTTAAAATTGTTTTAAAATCTCTGTTATGCGGTGGAAGAAGCGAAGGGAAATGGGACCAGAAGTCAAAGATAGATGGCTGGAACTGGGAAGGATGACAGAGGGCAAGGGACGGACAGGAGAATTCAGGTGTTGAGGCCTAGGGGAGTCCAGTAAAATGCTCCTGTTGGCCAAGAGCAGCAGGGAGGGTGCAGTGGCATTGCGAGAACTGAAGAACTAGAAAAACATGGTGTTAGGAGATTGTCACCTCTGGTACTAAAGACTCTGGGGGTGAGGGAAAGAAGCAGGCGAGGAAACAGACCAAATAAAGTTCTTGAAGTCTGTGGGAACAGGACTAATAGAAAAGTATAAAATTGTATACAATTCCAAATAAAGACCTAGAATTATTTTGAGAAGGATCATGCTTGGCAGTGATCCAGATGTAATCTGGATGGGGAGTGCTCTAAGGGGGAAACATGATACTAAAACTGGGGTTCCTTCATGTAAAAAGCATGCACTCCAGTCTTCTGGGTTATTTCCTTGGTCCCTAGAATTTGAGTTTTATGTAAATAGGTTTTGAGGTATAAAGCATTGTATGTGGAGAAAAAGATTGTGAAACATTTCCCTCCTTGCCCCACCACAGGGAGATTAAACTAAAATAACTCCTGGTTAGAGAGTTTTGAAGTATATGGTATGAGAGGTTCCAGTCACTGTATGGGGTTTCAAAGTAAGTACTGTATGAGGTACTGTATGGGGTTCTA